>CM035418.1:55003452-55193452 GCA_020310875.1 Ceratopteris richardii
AGCTAAAGCCACTACAGATTGCACGGCCTTGACAGTGGCTAAGTTTTTGTTTAAACGTATTTTAAGATTCGGTTGCCCACTTGAAATAACTAGTGATAGGGCACTCACTTTGTAAATCAGTTTGATCCAATTCGTCTTTGATAGGTATAAAATCTTTCACAAAAAGTCATGTGCTTACTATCCAAGGGCAAATGGCCAAGCGGAAAGCTCTAACAAAATTTTGATTGGGCTCTTACGCAAATTATCCTTTGATCATCAAAGTTCTTGGCCACAAGCATTAATCGTGCAATTTGGGCTTTCCGAACTACTAGAAGGGGAACCACTGGTGAGAGTCCATTCCGCTTAGTATATGGTAAAGAGGCCTTGGCACCATTTGAATTTATTATCAGGAAGGAAATTGGAGCCAGAACCATTGGAATTGAGCCTCCCATTAGAAGACTTGTGGCATTGGAAGAATATAGGGAAGAAGCCTTGAGGAAACTGTAGGTAAAGCAAGAGGAACGCAAAAGGTTGCATGACAAGTATCTAAGGACTAATGAGGTACAGGAAGGATCTTTGGTCTTGGTGCATCAGATCCCGCCAACACCAAACTGGCACCTAATGGATAGGGCCCTACAAGGTGATAAAGGTATTATCACAAGGAGCAGTTCATTTAGAGGACTTGCAGGGTGAAACAACACCCCTGGTCAACATCTCCAGGGTGAAAAGCTATTTGAATTAATGCAAGCAGATGGAATTCACTCACTGTACATACCATAGTTCTTTCATTTTCTGCAGTTCATTTTTTTTGATAGAATAAGCAAATAAATGAGTTGTTGCACCGGGACGGTGCAAAGTCTTGATGTGGGGGTCTGTAGAGCAGGTGAGCTTGCTAGCATTTGATTGACTTTATTTGGGAGAAGCTTCGGGGAAGTGTCAAAGCATGAGCAATTTGAAGCAAAGTCTTTGGGAGAAGTGGACGGCACCTTCTTGGACTTCGTATGGAATGGGCGACGCCTTCTTAGGCTACATATATGCAAAAGGGCGAGCCTCCTCCTAGACCAAAGAATTTGGGCGACCATCTACCTGGGCGACCCTCCTCCTGGGCGACCCACCTCCTGGGCGACCCTCCTCTTGGGCGACCCACCTCCTGGGCGACCCTCACCTGGGCGACCCACCTCCTGGGCAACCCACCTCTTGGGCGACCCTAGCCCAGGGCGACCTCCACCTCTTCCTCCATATTGGGCGACTCTAGCCCAGGGCGACCCTCCACCTCTTCCTCCATATTGGGCGACCCTAGCCCAGGGCGACCCTCCACCTCTTCCTCCATATTGGGCGATACTAGCCCACGGCGACCCTCCACCTCTTCCTCCATATTGGGCGACCCTAGCCCAGGGCGACGCTCCACCTCTTCCTCCATATTGGGCGACCCTAGCCCAGGGCGACTCTCTACCTCTTCCTCCATATTGGGCGACCCTCCTCCCTTTTCCCCATTTGGCCCGGCCATGGGGCGACCATCCTAGGCGACTACCACTTGTGCTAACTGGGCGACCACCCATGGAGACTCACTACAAAGCAAGGCACTACCGACTTAGTATGGCTCCACCATGAGCTACTTGGGCGGCAAATGACGGGCGGAGTATATTTTTTTTTTTATGTGAGAGTGAAAAGTAATGCAGGGAATATTGCCACTTGGCTTTGGCGGGTGTCAGAAGCTAAAATTGGGGGCCTTATTGAAGTTGGCTACCATCCTCCACCTCTGGACCACCACTTTGGCGCGTGCGGCACTTAAGGCTGGAATTTGGCAAGGCCACCCTTGGCCACTCTGGGTCTATATAAACAGAGGTTTGGCACTCATTTGGCTGAATCGGATGTAATCTGAATCGTGTAGGCTATTGTGTATCATCGCTATCATCATTTGTTGATGCTAGTTGAGGCTATTTTTTTTGGTCTACTCTCTGCACTCTGTTGCTACAGGCACAGTGGGAGGTCACTCTGTGATGAGTATACAGAGCGTGGGCCTCGAGTGGAGTTGCTGATTAGCATTACAGGGTAATTGAGTGGCTTGGATCTAGTCATTGGCATGCATCGGTGAATTTCTTCAGGATCAAGTCATCATCTTTATTGTATTCACTTTGTTGGTCTCACTCTTGTATTTTTGATAGTTAGTTTTGGAATGGCATGCTAGTCCACTGTTACATCCTTTTGTAGTATTTTAGCTCTCTGTAATCATTTTCAAAGTTACGAAGTGATTTCCTCTCTCAAGAGCACTTGTCATTGATCCTTTCTCTATAACTGTACATTTTCACTTCTATTGGTTTTCTCTGTTACCAATGAAGTACCTGCACACAAGAATGTCACAGGGTATACTTCCCTAAGGAGAACCCCCCTTGAGTAGACGGAGTACTGGAAATGTATACAATTTGATATTGTTGAAAGTGGATACCCCGGTACCTCCTCTACAGTTAGCTTCTTGAATAACCTGCAATAAAGAGAGAGAAAAGAGAGAGAGAGAGAGAGAGAGAGAGAGAGAGAGATCTAGAGAGAGAGAGAGAGATCTAGAGAGAGAGATCTTGAGAGAGAGAGATCTAGAGAGAGAGAGAGAATTCAAAGAGAGAAAGATGCAGAAAGAGAGAAACAAAGACAGAGGGAGAGAATAACAGAGAGCTTAAGCAAAACAACAATTCTGCATATACTTGCTTCAGCTCGTAAGCGCAGCGCAATTGCGAACATTGGAGAGCTCTTCGATCGGATGCGTGAAATGCCGATTACAGAGCCTCCAACGTTTTAATTTTTGCCCGTCAACAGATCGTCGTGTAAGCGATGCTATTTGTCGTCGTATAAGCGACATTTGTTTATCGTGCTTATCGTCGCAAAAAATCGTCGCTTAAGCGACGCCTTTAAGAAGCATCGTTTAAGCGACGTTGTACGGGGGCGTCGCAATCCAAGTCGCAAATACCATCGTTTTTTGCGTCGTATAATCGACGGTCCGCACCCGACGCTAATTGCGATGCAGGTTACAATTTTATAGCGACGAAATTCTGTCGCCTTAACCGTCGCTATACGCCGTATTCCTTGTAGTGAAGATAAGTGACATCAAAAGTATGCTCAAAATCAGCCATAATGATGTCAACATTTGAATTAGATGACCCAATCAAGAGTATGTCGTCAACATAAAGAACAAGCATTGTAAGCTCATCCCCTTCTTTGCATTCATAGAGTGTTCTTTCAATGGGATTGAGACCCTACAAAGCTTTATGCAAGTGATAAACGATATGATTTTGCCCTTTCATGGAAAATATAGGAGGCTGCTTCACATAGATCTCTTCTTGCAAATCAGCACATAAGAAAGCTATTTTTATGTAGGTGCAAATATTTTTCATAGTCAATGCCATATTTTTGTAGATATCCTTTGGCAACCAATCTAGCCTTGTAGCAATCAATGCTACCATCAACTTTCTCTTAATTGTATGAACCCACTTTGGCATTTTTTTCCTTTTGGTAATTCACATAACTCCCATGTACCATTCCTATGTATGGAATCCATTTTTTAGTGCATAACATGCATCTTGAAAAGTAAAATGGCTCTTCATTAGTGGTTGTTGCAATAAGAGAATAATACACAAAATTACTTGATGCATGGCAAGATCTTGATCTACTCAAACTAAAGGTACAGTCAACTTGTTCTCCTGCAAAGTTTGTTTCAACCACTTTTATATAGTTTATGCACCCTTGATAGACATGCATTCATTAGCTAATACATCATCATCATGTATATCATATGTGGGCTGACATTTATGTTCATTTTTACCCCTATTTTGATGTAAATTTTCATGCATAAGTGGTTGGAAATTTTGAGCAGTTCCAACCATGTTTGGCTGAAAAAAATGCAGCCATGACTGGCTTGAAATTCTCTCCATTTTCAACTTTATTTTTCTTGAATTTTTCATCTCTTTTAATCTCACTTGGCTAGTCTGCATGGCCATAGTCAAGTGCACCAGTTAAGGAACTAAGGCATGAGTGTATCAAACACATCTTGTGAGCTACTTGTTTGCTATTATTTTCGCTTGTCACTTGATTTTCTTTTCTGCTCTCTATGTTTTGGTTGACCAACTGACCGTAATCCTTCCGTTTTCTTATCTAACCATGATTAATAGCTGCCTCTCTGTCGTTGCTTCTGTTAATGCATGCATGTCACCATTATGTCGGTATATTTCCAATACTGCGTTATGATTAGGGTTCTTGCCGCCTGATTTTTCCAAATGCTTATACTTAATCTTGTTCTTTCCGCTGTTAGTCGCTATTGTGTCTTTATGTGTTTGCGCGTTGCTCTGTGTTTTTGCTTATCTTTGAGTGCGCCATGGAAGCTCTTGCTAACATAATAACCTTCCGTGCCGGTCTCACTCCGGATGTGAGTGAGTACTTACGTGCTCGGAGACTGTTGGCCTTCGCTGAATTGCCTTGGCATTCAGTGGAGTGTCATCCCTTCCACACGCAGATCATCTCTGCCATCGCCGCCACGCCTACTACAGAGTAGTGCTGGCTGTTAACGTGCTTAAACCCCCGGATAGTTGTTACACTAAGCACGGTTGTTGAGGGGTTTCGTCTCCCTTTGGAAGGATTGATCGATGGACCACTCCTTCCACTAGCAACTATGAAAGAACTTTTTCCCGACACTCATCTAATGAGTTTGCCATTCTTTGCCGACCCGAACCAGAGCGTACCGCTTTGCAATTTCTTGTAGCAGTGTTAAACCTGCAAAAATGCACGTATGGCATTTCCAAACCTTTTTACTCGATGATTGATACTACCTCACGAGAGGGTGTCAATTTCACATCCTTTTTCTTCTGGCGCATTCACCATGAATGCTTAACCGTTACTAAACAACTCGCCAAGAACGATATGCCTCGTACACGACTGCCCCACCTCCTCACCTTCTCCTTCCGGTTCTACAAGCCGCACAACCCCCTCCAAACAATACTATGCTGTTACATGAGGAATCTACCCAGCTGGTGGAGGAGGACAATGAAGAAGACCTGCTCCAATTTTTTCAGTGGAAACGCAGACGCATTAGCCCAACACAAAGTCAGGTGCAAGGTTCCACCACCGTCCAAGAGTTGATATCTTCCATGACACCGCCACTTCTTTACAGGTTGAATCTGTCCCATCTTCTTCTGGTAAGCAGCCGGAAAAGGACATTATTATGGAAGATGTAGCTGAAGTCTCATCGAGGGAGGAATCTTAACCACTGGATGTTGAGCCTGTGAAGGAGATAGCGGAAGCTACTGTTGTTACTGAATGTCAACCTCCTTCTTCACCAACCGCAGATGCCCAAGCAGATGCAGTCAATCAAACCGCAGATGTCCAAGCAGATGAAGTCAATCAAATGACTGGAAATGCAAAGGTAGTTACCGAAGCCGCCTTGTCAGTACCATAGCTTGAGACCGGAATAGTTTTGGTTCGGACTGCCCTTATCCCTCTTCCTCCTCCAACTACCATTCCTGATACTGCTACTGTTCTTCCCGTTGCGCCTTCAACTGATATTCGTGAGGCGTCAACCCATCTCCTCTCCTCTCCCGACTACTCTCCACCCTCCTCACCTCATCTGTTCTCTCCCTCATCATCACAACCTCCTCCTTCTCTTCCCCCCAAGGAGTAATGTTCAAGGAATTGGTGTCCATGGGCCAACTTCTTATTCAATTTTCACAACAGTTGCCGTTCCAGATGAAGATGGCAACTCAAACCATTCAATAGGAGTTGCAGAACAAGGTTGACCTGCTCGAAGTAGATATTGCCCTGCTCCAGGAAGAAGCACTTGCGGTTAAAGCCGAGAATCATGCATTGTAGACTCAAATCCAGCAACTCCAAGAACAATTGGAGAAAAAAGACAATCTGATTGCTGAACAGGACACCGAAATCACTGTTTGAAGCAAGAACTTACAGACAAGATAGATGCAATGACTGCATTAGGCAATGAGCTCCACAGTACGAGGGATGCATTAAGCATTTTAGAAGAAGTTTCCCAGTCCCTTGCTGCCAATGTGCTTAAAGCAAAAGCTGAGTTACATAATGTTACTAGAGATTGTTCCAGAGAGATCAAGATTTCACTGCGGAGAGTGCCAAGACCATATAGTTGAAGAAAGAACTTGCAGGTGTGCAAAAGGAGAGAGAAGACTTTTTCAAGAGGATGCAATTTCAAGCGCAGGAGCTGGAAAGACGAGAAAGCAATTGGGCGTTCAAGCAGACAGGCTATCTCGAATTGATGGAGAGGTAGCTGAAATGAAGCTGAGAAGAGATGCTACCATCACCAATGAATTCTACCTTCAAGAATCATTTTTGTAGACGTAGACGGATTTATCAATAAGCTAGGTCATTGCTGCCAGTTCTGTTAGGACTGATGCACAACTTATCGAGCCTGCCATTTTGAAAGATATGTTAGATTCCTTAAAGCAAAAGATTACCCGAACCTTTAAATTAGCTAGAACTCTGTATATCCAGGGCATCATTGATGAGCCTTAACTGTAATTTCCATTTTTGGGTTCGATCCACCGTGCGTGCGAGTGTAAGCCGCCGGAAAGGAACTCATATTTCTTGTAAAATATATCATGAAAAGCTGCACGTTGTCGGGAAGAAGGAGATCGGGCAGGAAGCCGGCGCTGGGGTTGGATCAGGCCCCTCTGGTGCGTGCCGTTCCCCCTGTCCTACGAGCGACGTGCGCACTGGGCGCCTTGCCTATACTCTCTGGAGTGTGTGCGATCCTCGTAGGGCCCTGCCCCTCAGAAGTGACGGGACGTGCGTGCGTACGCGTGAGACTGCAGGCGTCGAGAGTGCGAAAATCCAAGTACAGTGACAACGCTAAGGCACGAAAGTCAAATGCAGCTGAATTCATCCAATAAATTCTGAATGATACAAATATGCTAGCGACAGTGCGGGTCAATGATGTGAAAATCCACTACAATGCGGATCAGGTGAATACAAATGTCTGCCGCTGCTACAATGCAGATCGGCTATATATAAACTAGATCCCTCGCTACAGTGCGAGAAATCGCCCCGTTGAACTTCTTGGCGGATCTTCCCTCCAGGTTATTGCGATTTCTCATGATGTGAAGAAGGATTAAATGAAGTAATGAAAATCTTTGAGGACCAAAGATAAAAAGCTATACACACCTCGTGGATCTTCTTGGTGCATCTACTCTCCAAGTATTTGATTTTGCATGGACTATTGAAGTAAAGTGAAGACAATTATTTGAAGAAGATTCGAAGTAAAGCTTTTTTTGAAGATCGAAGACATAAAGCGAAGAAAAGATCCATCTGCGAAGACCGAAGCCGAAGAAAATATCCATCCGTGAAGACCGAAGACATAAAGCAAAGAAAAGATCCATCCGCGAAGACCGAAGATCTGAGTACTCTGAAACCTTCCCCAGGCTGGTCCACAAATAAGTATAGATCCATCAGGAAAAAGTCTTACAACTTTTTCTTGAAGGATGGACTTATTTGGCGACACGCTAAGGGCAAGATAAAGAGTCCACAGAGGGTATTGAGTTCGAGGAGTCTTCAGAGCAAAGTGATGAGAGAGATGCATGAGACCTTATGGGCAGGTCACAAAGGATTCTATGCTACATATGAGAAGATTAGGGAGGCCTATTGGTGGCCAGGGATTTATGGGAGTGTGAGAGGTTTTCTAGACACTTGTGCTACATGCCAAGTGCATTCATTAGTTAGGCACATAGACCCGTTACATCTGACCTACCCTCCTTGTATCCATTACAAGTGGGTGGTCGACCTTGTAACCATGCCCAAAGGGATAGATAAGATGAGATACATTGTACTTGCCAGAGAGGACTTGACCAACCATGTGGAAGGTCGAGCTCTCCGTACGAAGACAACTTATAATGTATGCAAATTCCTTTTAGAAGAAGTGATCTCGAGGTTTGGGTACGTCGAGAAAGTGGTTGCGGACAGGGGAGAGTTGGATGCGAGAGAGGCGAAAGAGTTCTTTGATCGTCATGGAATTCGATTGTATCTCACCACTGCTTATAACCCAGAAGCAAATGGGCAGATCGAGAGAGGTCACCCTTCCATCGTGAAGGCGATCTCTAAGGCTTGCAACGATGACATCAAGCAATGGCCTAGGTTTCTTCCATTCGCACTATGGGCTGATAGGATGACTTACACTCGGTCCACTGGTTTCATGCCTGCTGAATTGATGTATTGTCAGAAGCCAGTCTTCCCCATCCAGACTCAGATAGTGACATGGTTGACGCTCCCATGGAATGATGGTATGACTAGAGAGGAACTTTTATCATTGAGAATAAAGGAGTTAGAACAAGGAAATGAAAAATCGAAAAGAAGCAGTCCAAAAATGAAGGAGTCAAGGTTAATAAGAATAAGATCTATTTTGACAAAACCCATCGACTTAGACCACGTAAGATTGAGGTCGATGATTGGGTGTTGGTGTACGATAGTACATTTGATACCTAATACGATGCGAGGAAGAATTGACTAAACGATGGTTTGGCCGTATGTGGTTACGTCTGTATTTGAAAATGGTATGTATGCGCTTCGCGAGTTAGATAGTACTCCTTTGAGATCTTTGATTGCTATGGTAAGAGGATAAAATTATTCAAGAAAAGAAATGAAGCGGACTATGAGATTGAAGGAGGAACTTCTGGAGGATGCTGATGATACTGAGACTGATGCTGATGCAAGAAGGATAGACTATGAAGTTGAAGAAAAACTGATCAATCAATGAAGAAGATGAGGCAAAATAATCAGGTGAAATGTTTCCGATCTGAGTTATGTTTCCTTTTTGATAGAGCATATGCATTGCATTGATGTGTGTGATAAAGACATGTATGAATTTATGAAAATCATGTAGAATGAAGATAGCGAATATCTATTATGGGTTTGTGTTGACGATCGTGATTCGTATCCCGCAGACACACATATGCAGAAAATAGACAAGAGACAAGAGAGAGAAAAGAAAAGAGACGACACAAGATTGGGTGCAATCTCCCCCACATGCTCTCATGGACACTCTATGAGAGCATGTGTTATTATAGGTGATTCATATTATGTCCTTGATGGAAGGTACATGAGTGCACACTAAAAATAGTGTGCTTTTGCTTTATTTAGAAAAATAGCTATAAATAGCTAAAAATACTATCTTCTAAAATAACTCCAAAAAAGTATGTGAATAAATCACTTGCATTCACACTCGTTCACACTTGAACTTGTTTCATACCCTCATGGATCTCCACCTGCTAAATCAAAACACAAAACACATTCAAATCCTCAAGGCATTAAACCTTCATTCATATATTCCATAAAGTATAACAGTTTGCATGAAGCATGAGCGACCTAGGAATGATATGAATGAAATCAGTTGGCGGACTAGAGATTTTGAGAGTGAAAGCTTGGGGATGTGATGCATGCTATAGACCAAGTGCATGTATATACTGATTGATTTGAACACTTAGCGAGTGGGAACTTGGATCCTAGTATTTATTTCTTGATAGATCTTACCTCCATATGGATCATGAATTCCATGAAAAACATTCATACTCAAGCTAGCTTATATGTGTGTGCATGTTGTTAGTGCGCTACGATGGACTAGTAGGCGGGTGGAACCACATTGGTCGGGCGATCAACGCCACGAGTCGTAGCTAGTTTCGTTGTAGGCCTGACCTACTTGTTGTCATGCGCCTGCATGGGTCGGTAGGCAGGTGGAGTCACTCTGGCCGGGTGGTCAGAGCCACGAGCTGGTGTCGATTTCATGTAGGGCTGACATTGTGTATGTCGTGCGCTATGTCGGGTCGGCAGACAGGTGGGGTAAACTTGGCCGGACGGACAAGTCCATGAGTCGCACCCGATTTCGACATAGTCCGATTTGTGAAAATGAAAGATAAAAAGAAATGCTGAGCTAAGACGAAGAGAAAAATAAAAATAAAAGAAAAATAAAAAGGAAGAGGAAAGAGATCTAATGGAGAGTTGGAGAGTAGGAGATAAATAGTAGGAATCAAGGTATATTCTACAAACAGAGCTAGTAGAACATAAGTATATGCTAGTACTTAGAATGAGGAGTTTGATCTGAACCAGTTGAACGAATAGAAGATCTAGAAAGCCCAACGGTTTATTCATGTGATTACTTGTCAGATTGCAGATGCAGAAACATAGTATGATATTTGTAAAGCTTGAATCTATTATTTTTAAAATTCGTACTAATCTTTATAAAATTTCATGAAGTGCATGAAATCACGTTTTTAATTTGAGAAGAAGAAAATAAAAAGGTAAAAAGTATTTCAAAAGAACCTGATACTCTTCTGTTGGATCTTGCAGGTTGGCCCATCGGGACGATGTGCAGGTTTAGCGGGGGCAAATGTTGGGATGAAATCCCGCAGAGAAGTGTGCATGATTCTTTTTCAAAAATTTATAAATTTATGAGTTTTGTGTGATGTTTTGATTGAAGAGGGTATATTTTGTGCATGATTTGACTGATTGATTGCCTGTGTGATAAGAAACCATGCTAGAGATGTGCATTAGACTCGTGTGTGTAAATAACCGATATTAGACCCATGAAACCTAGGTTTGACCCTTTAAAACCCTTGAAAACATGCGTCTACCCCATGAAAACCGGACTTGAACCCTTGGAAACCCTTGGAGTTTAGGTTCGAAATGTAAATAAACCATTAAATTGACGAGCTTGAGTTAATTGTGGGCAAATCCCTAATTACCCCCGATCAAAAACCTTGACTTAGACCCTTGGAATTGGCATTTTCCGTAGGTCAAACCCTTAGAATAATTAGATTGTAAATATTCAATGTGAAGTCGAAACTTTAGTCTAGAGAAAAATTAAAAGATTACCAAAAATATAAAGTTCATTGAGGAGGTTAGAACGTTCTAGAAGACGTCTTAAGGGGGGTTCTATAAATAAGTGCGAATTCATTTGTTTCTTCACCCCCCCGTGGATTATCCTTGCGGAACTTCTTTCCAGGTTATTGAGTGATCGGAGGCTATTGCGGTTTTATGAATGTGAAGAAAATCATTTTTGAGAAAGATTTGAAGTAAAGATTGAAGACCGAAGACCCAAAGGGAAGAAAAGATCCATCCACAAAGACCGAAGCCGAAGTTCTGTGGGCGATTTCTCGCACTGTAGCGAGGGATCTAGTTTATATCCGGCCGATCTGGCACTGTAGCGGCGACAGAAATTTGTATTCACTTGATCCGCACTGTAATGGATTTTCACATCATCGACCCGCACTATCGCGGGCATATTTGTATCATTCAGAATTTATTGGACGAATTCAGCTGCATTTGACTTTTGTGCCTTAGTTTTGTCACTGTACTTGGATTTTCACGCTCTCGACGCCTACGGTCTCCGCGTACGCACGCACTTCCCGTCACTTCCGAGGGGCAGGGCCCCATGAGGATCGCACACACTCCAGAGAGTATAGGCGAGGTGCCCAGCGCGTAGACGCCGCTCGCAGGGCAGCGGGAACGGCGCGCACCAGAGGGGCCTGATCCCAACCCCAGCGCCAGCTTCCTGCCCGACCTCCTCTTCCCGACAACGTATGATGTAAAGGCGTAGCTTAACGTTGTACCCTTTGACAGATTAATGAAAGAGTCACGTCAAGCTAGAAGGTAGACATCGGACTGTTCATCTGGGCAGAAGCCGGAAGCGAGCGCTGTTGCAGAACTCTGTGTAACGGAGTCTGTTCCATTGATTAAGTTAATCATTAAGTGAAGTTAATGAAGTATTAAGTAATTGGATTAACATGCTAAGTGAAGGAGTTACACGATAAATAGTACTGGAAGATAATATGTTAGCACTTAATTCAGTGAAGTCATATACCTTAATATGTTTACAGACCCCTCGCCATCCCAAGAACCCAGTCGTGTATTAAACCTTAAACAGTAAAAGGGTTTAACACTTAACAATCAGTATGAACAAGGTACAATTTCTTGTACTGTGTGTATGACTATCTTTTAGGAAACAAGCATGATGCATTTTGCAAGGATGCAACCTTCACTGCATGCTTTTCAATGAAATCAAGTATTGGAAAACCAATAACCATGTCCTTCTTTTGCAAGTAACAATACTATTTAAGTTCAAGTGATAAAAATTAGCATGCTAAAGCTCCATTTCAGCCATGAAGGAAGTATGAGCAACCAAGGCATTTGAGGTACCCCTCTTGTATGTATCCAAGCGATACAAACCATTGAATAATGTACTGGAAACATGATAATATGACCAGTATTGAAATCATTAACCATACACTTATCATCAATAAAGTGTAAATGAAATCCAACTTTGGAATCAAAAGGAATTGAAATTAAGTCCTTCTTGATATCGGGTACATACAATGCATTTTTCAAGAGAATTGCACTTTTTTTTTGCATTCATAAGTCTCAATTTATCCTACTCAAATGATAGATAAGACACATTGTTTCACACACCACATGTCCTCCTTGGGTCCATCTTTTGAAGATGCAAAAAACCTTTGTATGACTTTATGTTCTTTGAAGCACCATTATCAAAGAACCAATCCAAATCAACTTCACTCATAGCCATATATTAAAGAATTCAATGATGCATCATAATGGGCATGTAATTAACACATGCCAAGAATCTTGAGCTTATGTTGGCTTCATCATTCTTTGCATTTGAAGAATTTTCAAAATAGGACATGTCATATTCCTTCTTCTTTTCATTGCACTTAGCAAGTTTTCTACATCATCAATAGTATGACCAGCCTTCAAAAAATATTTGCATCCTCCTCTTCTTTTGCAAATCAACATCATTAGAGGTATGTGTGGAAGAGGAAGGATTAGGCTTTGGTTTTGATGAACCCAAGGCTCACCATTTTCCCTTTTTGTGAGATAACAAGTGCTTGTGTTCCCTCAATCAAACAAGTCCCTATCACTTAGATTGCTCTTCTTGCAAAAGAAGAAACACAACCTCATCAAATTCATACATATTTGGATTCTATTTTGCAACCCAAATGGAGTGTAATGGAAAAGATTTGAAAAGTTTCTAGTAATCATTTCAACAATGTAGAGATGAGTGATGCATCTGGAGTAATCTCATTTATGTCTGCCAATTGCTCTTTCAAGTCCTTGATGCTTGCCACATACATATCCCCAGAATCATTTTCAGCCATACATAAATCCTCAAGTTCTTTCCTCAAGTATGTACACGTGCTTCTTTATGCATGATATACAAAGAAGCAAGAGTGTCCCATGCTTGTCTTAATGATGAATATGACCAAGTATGTGTAACTATATGATGCTTTATAGAAGAGTAATCAATGGCATGATATTGAGCATCTTTTCCATCCCATCTAAGTTTCTCTTTTGGTAGGTTGGGAAGGAGTAACCCGTATACTTGAAGAAGAAGCTCCATCTGGCCATTTTGACTTTGTTTTCCATTAATCTCCCCTTCAATGTCACAATGACACAAGGTTCAATAACGTACAAAACTTCCTATGATTGGATTTTTGAAAATATCTCTTAACTGATTTCCATTGAATATTAAGCTGACTGTGCATGAACTTAGATCCTTGAGAAACTATAAATTGAATGTTTAGATGTGTATTACATAGATATATCAAGCAACCAATTGCTTGACTATATAATGTAGCATCAATGGTTTTGAATCTGCTTTTGATTGTAATGACACATTGACATCCATAGGTGTTTGGATAGGCTTGGAATCTTTCATCTCAAATATTTTTTCAACAAGTATCATATTCTTTATCTCTGCAACAACATTCTTTTTTGGCATGTACGCATTAGTGAGTTGATGAGAGATACCTTTGTATTTAAGAAGATACTTGAAGTCTTTAGAAATGTACTCTCCTCCTCTATCACTTCTCAAAATTTGTATCTTTGACTAAATTTCATTTTCAACCATAGCTAAGAACTTCTTGAAAGTAAGAAAAACCTCTGACTTAAATTTAAGAATGTAAATGCATGAATATCTTGAGAAATCATCAATAAACATAAAAAACTACTTGAAATCTTGAATAGAATTTGTTCTCATTGGACCATTCACATCTAAATGTATGATCTGCAACTTCCTTGTGGCAATTATGTATCCATGCTTCTTGAAAGGTAGTTTGTGAGGCTTTCCTTCAAGAAATCGTTTACATGGTTGCATCATCTAGTAGACCAAAAGTAGATAAATTGTCCACCATACCTTGATCTTTGATATGCTTGAGAGCTGTGTAACTAATATGAACAAATCTAGCATGCCACAACTTCATGTTCTCCATCGGTATAGTAGACCTAGCAACATTAGCATTAATAATTTTGGATAACACAAACATGCCTTTTTTGTTTTCACCTTGGAGTAGAAAATTCTCCTCATTAGGTGAGAGGATTTGACATGAATCTTTCATAAAAATAACTTTATTTGACAAGAAAGTAGAGATAGAGAGAAAATTCTTCTTCATTTCTTGAACATAAAAAACACTAAGAACATCCAAATTATGTGCTTTGGACTTAAGGTTTAGCTCTCGAACACTAAGAACATCCAAATTATGACCATCTGCAATGATCACTCTTCTACCTAAAGAGTTAGAAAAGGAACAAAATATCTTTTTGCAACCTGCCATATGCTTAGTAGCTCTAGAATACAAAATCCAAGGATTATCTCATATTGCATTTAATGCGACCTGAAAAATCTACTTCTTCAATAGTAATACATGCATCATCTTCAACATTATTACCTGATGCGTTCTTCTCATTAAGAATCTTTGCTTTTCATTTTTCTATGTAATGACTTGGTTTCTTAGAGTAATGACATACTCCTTTCTTTGAATTAGATGTAGTCGAAGACTTTTCTTTGGGTTTAGAGGAAGCATTAGGGGAAGGATTGGAGGACTTAGGATTAGAATAATTATCTTCCTTCTTGGATTGCCAACTCTTCTTCTCCTTATTTCCCTTCGATGATGATAACATTGCTTCGTCATTATCTTCCATACTCTTTTTTTATCTTCATCTTCAAGTAATGGGAACTGTAGCTCTTCAAATGAAAGTTCTATATCTCTTGTAGAGAGAGATTTAAGAAGTCAAAAAAGCACAATATGAGGATGGAAGTGAGTTTAGAAGTGTATTTACCATCTCGTCATTATAAATGTTGACTCCAACATTGATGAATGGATCTTTTAAATCTTTGATCTTCAAAATATGTGTCTGAAATGATTCACTAACTTTCATCCTTGTATCGGCTAGTTGTCTCCTTAGATGAGCTTTCCTAGTAGGGTTTCTTGCTCTGATAGAGATTCTTTAACTCCAACCAAGCTTGAGGAAAGGTTGTGCATGACCTAATCTAGGATATAATATGCCTCTTGACTCCCATAGAAATGAATGAAAGTGCTTGTGCATCCCTTGAATCCCATTTGCATTTCTCTTCTATAGGAAATGATCTAATAGTAGTATGGACTCCGGATGATGAAAGTGTTTCTTCTTCTTCACTAACCTCCTGTTCAACAAAAATAAGAACAGGGGTTCTTCAAGAAGATGAAGTAGTCTCTTCTCTGACTTGTCTTGGCCTTGGATAAGTACCATTTACAATATTCTACAAGTCTTTGATACTAACAAATTCATCATTATAAAACTCCATATGGGATAATTAGACATTCCCTCAAGCTTGTCTTAATTTGCAAGTCTATAGTCACTCATCTTGTTCAGGGTGTATGTCAACTATGCTATCATACCAAATTTTGGAAGTGGGTGGGCCTCAATAACAATAAATCACATGTTTGGAGGATCTTTCAACACATGAAGCTTAGCATATACAGCTTAAGACTAAAAAGGAAGATGACTGAGAGACAGAGAGAGAATAGACGAGATTTTCAAAGTGTGTGATAAGCTAGGATACGCACATACACTATTGTACATTCAAATGTCGAATTACAATGTGTGAATATGATACATAATAACAAGATCTGAATCTAGGTAGAAATGGGAACTAGATACAAGAAAATTTCTACCTAGATACAAGAAATTGTGTGCCTAAGAGATATGAAGAGTGTGTGTGTGTGAATATGGAGAATATGAAGAGTTTAGACCTGTTTTACAGCAAACCCGAATTGTGGCTATCTAAATCAGAAACTAGTGAACGAACAAGTGAGGATAGATATAGACTTGTTACTCACATTATGTCTGCTGACACAAACTCCTCCAAATATATCTAGATGTAGAGCAGACCTCCTCCAAGTGTGTGAGAACACTTCCTGCAAGTTGACCTCCTCCTAGCATTGAGGTAGTAATCTAGCTTGAGCATGAGAAGATGTATACAATGATCATAGCTCTCGTATATAATTTTGACAACCCTTGAAATGCACATTAAAAAGCATGACATCTACAATCGAAAATCAACCACGAAAAACTCAATGCAAAAAATCTTCTACCAATAAAATATTGTGTTGCATCGATGTTGTATATAGGGATCAAACTTGAGTCATTGATTTGCATTTATATCAATTGTCCTAGAGCAAGGCACCCATGCACTTTTTCTTGAAGGAAAGGCTATAAGAAATGCATTACATGCTAGATTTGTTGACCATTTTGACTTTATTTTCTAATAGAAATTTCTTTTGAGGTACATATTTTCTTTTTTAGAGTAACCAAGAACTTTTGCTTTTTTTCTAAGATATGTTGTTGGAGTTAGACGTCTACGGAAGCACGCGAACATCACAAGGAAGAAGAAGAAGCTTGGAGCACAACACACAATACTGAATGTATTATTAGAGAATGTACAAAGATAAGTAGCCCATTAGGGCAATAGGCGTATATACAAGCCGGGGGGAAAAAACCTCCTAAAGAGGGAAAAAAGTGCCCCGACGGTCCTAGAGTGTTCACACACATCACTACCTAAATATATCAACAAATCCCACCTGGGAGTGATGCGTTGAACAAGTAGCTAGCACTCATGCATAAGGAAGTGCCAAGCTATGTGGAAATCACTCCACAAAAGGAAGTAAGCCCAAAGCTTTGCAAAAAGCTTCAAATTTCTCCCTAGGCAAAGCCTTCGTGAAAAGGTCTGCAATGTTCTCCTGTGTGGGCACATATGCCAAGCTGATCTCCCCAACAGAGAACCTCTCCCTGGCATAATGATAATGCACATCAATGTGCTTAGTGCGAGCATGGAACACACAGTTCCTTGCAACTCCCAACGCACTTTGACTGTCAGTGAAGATGGTGGTGGTAGAAGCTTGACCAACACCCAAATCAGCCATAAGGCGTTTGAGCCACACGCACTCAACAGTCATTGTGAAAGCTGCCCTATACTCAGCCTCACAACTGCAAGTGGCCATAGTAGGCTGCTTCTTGCTCAATCAAGATATACATGAGCTACCGAGCATGAAGCAAAAGCCACTAGTGGACACACGAGTGTCATAGCAACCAGCCCAATTAGAGTCAGAAAAACCATGCAAATCTGGCGGTAGTGATCCCCCGTTGTGATAAAACAACCCAAGTAGCCGAGTACCACTCAAGTAGCGAAAGATATGGTTAACCGCCTGCTAATGCTTGACTCCTGGGCAATGCATAAACCTGCTCATCTGTGAGACAAAAAACTGAATATCTGGCTAAGTAATGCATAAGTAAATCAAGCATCCAACAACCTGCTAATAGAGAACAACATCAAATGCATCTCGAGCATCATGAAGACTCAATCGTAAACATGTCTCCATAGGAGTGACAATAGGCTTACAGTCTTCAAGGCCAAAACGCTACAATAATGTGTCAATATATTTTGTTTGATACAAAGCCATTCCACCATCAAACGTGCATAAACTGAATGCCCAAATAATGATGCAAATGCCCCAAATCAGACATCTCAAATGAGGCATGCAAATCAGCCTTAAAATCAGAAATATGCCTCTCATGAGGACCAATGAGCAACATGTCATCAACATAAATCACAATGATCAGAAGTACATCATTAGCACGCTTAACATATAAGGTGCTTTCAGTTGGACTATTCTCAAAACCTTGTGCAATCAGATAGGCATGTATCTTTTCATACCAAGCACGTGGTGCTTGCTTTAAACCATATAATGCCTTCTTTAACTTGCACACCTGGTTCTCATGCCCTTTCTGCACAAATCCACGGTGCTAAAAAACATACACTTCTTCATGCAAGTCACCATTCAGAAATGCAGTTTTAATGTCCAACTGATGTACATTCCAACCATGATGGGCTGCAAGTGCACAGATGCTCTGAACAGTAGTCATATGGCATGTAGATGCAAATGTCTCATCAAAATCAATGCCTCTTTCCTGTGCATAACCCTTTGCAACAATCCTAGCCTTATACCTGTCAACTGTACCATAAGTTTTACGCTTTAGCTTGTATACCCACTTAGTGCCAATGGCCTTCTTGCCAGGAGGCAAGTCACATAAAGACCAAGTACCATTCTTCATTATTGCATCATATTCAGATTGCATAGCGGCCATCCAATTTTATGAATTTTGTGCTTCATCAAATGAAACCGGCTCAGTCTCATCACATAGACTAGATGCAGCCATAACATATAAATCTGTTGCAAAAGAGGCACTATGAGAGCATGATCGAGTACGATATGACAGAGCTGCATCTAATTTGCTATCATGCAAGGTCTACACCAACCATTTTGGCATAGTTCTTGCCTCCTCAATATCAGCTCTCTCATTAATAAGTGCATCATGTAAATTTGCATAAAAAATGGAATGATGTGCATCATCACATGAAACTTGCAAAGGCTGAGAAATTGCCTCATTAGGACTAGCACTAGACTGTCCACATGTAGAAAGAGGCAGCAAAGTATCATACATGTCTTTGGAGCTAACAGATTTCTCCTTAGTGCATGAAAGCAATGGGTGAATAGCATCCTCCACAAAAACAACATCATGGCTAACCAAAATGCATTTAGTCTGTCGATGATATGGACGATAGCCTTTACTTTCAGAACTGTACCCAACAAAAATACATTTTATTGCTTTATCATCCAATTTTCTGCGATGTTGTTCAGACACTAATGCATATGCTAAACAACCAAAAACATGCAGATGAGCAACAGATGGCCTGCGGTCATGACAAGCCTCATATGGAGTGATAGACTGCAACGCTTTAGTGGGATACCTGTTCAATATATATGCTGCACACATGACAACCTCAAGCTAGAAACTATGTGGTAAAGCCTGACTCTTGACCATACACCTCACCATCTCCATGAGTGACATGTTCTTTCGTTCAGCAACTCCATTCTGCTGAGGTGTATACGGCATGTACACTGGTGTTTTATCCCACGTTCAGCCAGAAATGCATTAAAAATAGAAGACATATATTCTCCCCCCGATCAGAACGGAGGGTGCCCATTTTACATGCTGACAGATTTTCAACCAAAACCAAAAACTGTTTGAAGCACATGAACACTTCAGACTTTTCCTTTAATGGATATACCCATGCATGCCTGGAAAAATCATCGATGAAAGTCACAAAGTAAAGATAATTCCCAAAAGAAGGTGTGTGCATAGGACCACATACATCACTATGTACAAGCTACAATTTCTGAGTAGCCCGAACTGAACCATCTTTTGGAAAGGACGAATGCTGCATTTTTCCCAAAATACAACCTTCACAAACATGTTTTCCAAGTGCCTCAAGTTTGCGCAAAGAGGACACCATTTTCAGATTTCTGCAGGTGCAGCAAACTAGCAAAATTTAGATGACCAAAGCGTGCATGCCAAAGCTTTGCATCTGACATAGCCTGAGAATCATTTATTGCACATGCAAAATCATTTACAGATCTTTCATAGTCTATGAGCTTATACAACCCACGAAATAAAATTCCAAAAGCAATAATCACATCGCCATTTGAGAGATTGTGAACTGTACACCTGTCATCAATAAAGTTTACAATCAAGACAATCGTGGCTAACGCAAAAATTGATAACACGTTCTTCTTGATCCGTGGCACAAATAAAGCATCTTAGAAAGTGAAAGAACTACCATCAACAGTAGTCAAAATGATCTTAACAACTCCCATAGCAGGATAAGAGGAGTTGTTTGCACATGTAACAGTATTCCCTGTAGGGGCAAGCTCAAGTGAAGAGAAGAAACTGTGCTGCGAGGTAATATGTTTGGTCGCCCCACTGTCAAAATACCAAACATCTGAGTCTACTACAGACATGCACTCCTCATGAGAAGATGGGACAAAACTGCAGACAGTAGTAAACGCCCATTCTTCTTCTTACACAAGTGAGCTATCTGGTATAACCTCATCAGCAGAAATCAACTGTTCCTTCAAGTCTTTGATCTTTGTTAGGAAACTGTCCATAGAATCACCTTCATTCATGTGCTCACTCTCCAACTGTTTTTGGAGGTAAGCAACATGAGCCGCATTCCTAGCTTGGTACAATGTGGTAAGTGTATCCCAAGCATCCTTAGCTGTTCTGCAAGAGCAAATGTGAGGAATAATGGCATGTTTGACAGACAAAGCTATCAATGCATGTGCCTGGGCATCTCTGCCATCCCAACGAATCTCCTCTGCAGTAGGTGCAGCAGAAACCGCAGCACGAACATGAATATGTAGAATATCATCATCTTCGACACCTTCTGTATTAGTTTCTGTACCTACAGTTGTAACAGTTGCAAGTGTGATAGGACATTTTTCGATACCCTGCACAATGTTCCACAGTCCTTTTGCAACCAACACATGTTGCATCATATAAGCCCATAACGGGTAGTTGGTACCATCCAACCTATCCTCAATAGCCAACATATGGAATACATCACTGCTTTCAGCCATGGCCGGTGACTAAAATACCTTGATGCAGAAAATTGACTGTATCTCAAAAAGTTGAACAAAACTACCCATGCGAATATCGCTAGACCTGTAGCAGACTTCGAGACGCTTATACTTGCGAACAGAAACTGGTATATACCTTTGGCATAAAAAGATGAAATAGCTTGCACAAGCACTGTGATAGTGCATTTGGAGGCCGAAACGAGCTCAGATCGCGATTTCGGCACCATATAGCAAAGCTGTTTTGATCTCAAAAACATGCTGAGTATGCTCACCAAAATTCGTGCGATTTTGAGACTGCAACCGGAGGAGTGCCGACGGTACCCTAGATGAAGCGACGACCTGCTCTGATACCAATTGTTGGAGTTAGACGTCTACGGAAGCACGCAAACAGCACAAGGAAGAAGAAGAAGTTTGGAGCACAACACACAATATTGAATGTATTACTAGAGAATGTACAAAGATAAGTAGCCCATTAGGGCAATAGGCGTATATACAAGCCTGGGGGAAAAGAACCTCCTAAAGAGGGAAAAAAGTGCCTCGACAGTCCTAGAGTGTTCACACACATCATTACCTAAATTTATCAACATATGTGAAGCCTTTCGTCATACGGTTTGTGGAGAAAGATGCTTAAAAAAGAGTAGAAGAAAATGAAATCGGTTTTATTAATTCAAGCCTTTCAAGTATTAAGCCTTCAATGATAGAATGATATGTAAAAAATAATCTATTGAATCTTTGGATGATGAGAAAAAGTTATTCAAGAATGTTCAGTAAGCTCTTAGGAGGGTCTAGGATATGATGCCAAGAAATAGGTATCTTTTCTTACAAGGTCTTAGAACTAATTTGAATCATTTAAATCATCCAAGTAGATGCAGAATCTACTAAGAGGATTTCCTTGAACAAAGGAAATGTACTTTGATGACTGTAAAGGCATTGTTCCTCAATTAGTCTAATGATTTGAAGGAATTGGTTAACATAAGAAATGATTTGATCCGCTTTGCAAAGCTTTGGTGACCTTCTGAGTACATAATTATCTTGGGTATGAACCAAATTTGATCCAAGATAGTTCTTACTATTCTCTTTGGGAGAGCCTACTAAGCTTAGATGAACAAGGAACTTAGATAAAGACCTAGATTAATGGTCTACCAAATAAATCTAATTCCTAAAATATGTGATTTTAGTATTTGGATCATGGACGTCTTGAATATCAAAGATTTTCTTGAAAGATTAAACCATGCAAGAACAAGGATATGTTCTAAGGTTTATTCTAGGGAAAATCAAAGCAGCCCTAGATAAGGATCCACTAGTACAAATTAACTTTCAATTGGATACAATATTTATCACTCAATTTCAAGAAATGTTGGATGATCAAAATAAGTCCACGTAACTTGCCAAGGAATGAGAAGATAATATTTCTCCCCATTTTGTTGAGCATGTTTTGGCAGGAACACAATACATCCACTTTTGCTAAGATCATACATTTTGCTAAAAGTCGTAACGAATACAAAATACCATATTTGTATTTGAAAGGCATTATAAAAGGGTGAGTCAAGTACATAACATCTAAAGATTCTACTCATTTTTGTTGAAAGTGAAAGATAAATCTAGTTTTCAGCCCTTTCAAGAAAGAGGTAGGACCTCTATTGCATGCTCCTAGAAGTTATACATTTCCAAGAAGGTACCAAGTGTATAGAAATGTAGGAGTTTATGGAGCTTGGGATTTATGAAAGTTCCAAAGGAAAACAAATAGCTAAGACCACTAAATTCACCCATTTCAATAGTCCATAGGTACAAGACATGCATGTATATTTATTTGGATTGAGGGACCGTGATTTGGGAGGGATTTTGATTGCTTTCCTTTCAATTTAAGGAAGATATTCGCCCTTATCTAATATACAAAAAATGAATCTAAAGAGAGAGATGAGCATGGTCAAATTACAGATCATGGTGTGTAGGGTTTTCTCAATCACAATCTATCCCCAATCATAATCTTTCGATCACTCAAAAATAACAATGGAGAGAAGAACGCAGAGATCGCACAAGGTAAAAGAAAATCTGATGTCGAAGAGTAGAAACAAATATGACGCAGAGAAGGAAGAATTTTGATATTATAGATGCGAATCAATGGTTACAATAGCTTTGGACAATAGCTTCTTGACAAAGCCTCTACCTCTCGACCACCCCCGAGCTATCACAATCACATTCACACTCGCACTCTCAATCACACTCTCACTCTCAATCACACTCTCAATCACACTCTCAATCACACTCTCAATCACAAGGTAATTCTCATATTTCTGTGTGTCCTCCGTGTTGATGCACAGGTCTTCCTATATCAGAGTTTGATCGCAGCCGTCCCCCAAAGAAGTGTGCGATCCTCCAAAATTAGAAAAAGTCGAGTTTCTCCAAAACTTTCGTAAAAAGCCATGCGATCATAGTGTACTTTCTTTCTTTAGCATACCTGTCAAAAATAGGAGAAAAACACCAAAAAAAGACATCCGAAAATATCCATAATTAGACATGGTGACACGTGAGCATGAGAATCACGGATTCGAATAGAATTAGATAAGCCCTCGTTTTTTTTAAGTGTTGGAAAAAACGGCACTTTTGAAAGCACTGTAACTCAAAAATATTGAGGAATTAGCTTACGCTTGTGAGAGACACTTTTATTCAATTTTTTGATCTGCATGATAGTGTTAGATATGTCCGAGTTCCAAATCCACCTCCAAATGCCGCTTTTGAGCCCTGCAAGTTTCAAAATTCTAGAGAGAGAGAGAGTAAAATCAAGGCATTTTCTTATAGTGAACTAAATGTAGGATAGTGAACAAGGTACTTAAAGCATGATTCACAAAAATTTCACACAGGCACTTTTATTCTCTTATACTTGCTCTACCTTTCCCTCATACAGAGTTTTCCTTAATTCTTTCATCTTCACCTTCAAAATTCCACTAGAAAAAATGATGCGAAAAAGGACCTAATTATTCATTCTAAGCATTATCCCCATAATGAAATTTGGAAAGTTCAGAATGAATTATTTCACTAGAAAAGAGGCCTATTATATGGTGCATGGGGCAATACTTCACATATGATGCCTTTACTCATTTTTGAGGATGAAATGCTTTAAAGGGGGGAAGAATTTTGTATAATTCATGGATTCAAAAGTATAAATATATGGATTTTAAACATTAGAGTATGACGTATATTTATCTTGGTTTAGCCCTTGAATTACCCTTGGAACATGCTTGAAACTTTGGGTTGAACCATTGGTTTTAACCTTTGGAGACTTTATTCATATGAGCTCCCAATTGAATGATTGTGTTGACGATCGGAATCTGCAGACACACGAACGTAGAGGATAGTACACAAACAAAATCACACAAAAGTACTCAGAGATAGAAAGAGACAAGAGATGACACCAGACTGGGTACAATCTCCTCCCACATAGTCTGATGGACAACTCTATCAGTATTTATAGGTAATTCATATTATGTCCTAAATTGAAGATACATGAGGGCCACACTTTAAATAACGTGCTTTTGCTTTATTTACAAAAATAGCTAAAAATAACTATCTTCTAAAAATAACTTATCTCTAAAAATACTCTTCTAAATATCTCCAAAAGTATTTGAATAAATCCATGCACGTTCACACCTCATGAATCTTCACCTGCTAAATCAAAACACAAAACACATTAAAATCCTCAAGGCATTAAACCTTCATTCCAATATTCCATAAAGTATAACATGCCCCACAGTTGTTGAGCAACTGACCTCAGTTGATAAGAATAAAATAGACATGGATGGCCAATCATATGTCCTATCATTGAAAAATCATAAACATGTTCCATGTAAATATACATGCATGGAAGTGGAAAACTGGAATTGAATGTGATGGTGAATAATAAGCAGGGTTTAAGTCTAAATGCAATCCAAAAGTGATTGCAAAAATGAATATCTCAATGTGATAAAATAACAATCAATTTACTAACCATGAATTTATACTTGAATGCATGTGCATGTGAATTTTCTAAAAATTTTGACAACATAACGATGCAATTTTGAAAAGCAGAAAAATTCCAACAAACAATTTCTATGATATCGGTGCCGACAGGCACAATCCATCTACAAACAGACCGAAAGAGGATTACACACCCTAACAATTTTAGATTTTTCTCCTCGTAAACCTGCAAGAAAATACTTTGTTGTCTCTGTAAAAAGAATACATGCATCATACAAGACAAATCATGCCTAAAGTATGCGTATACTCTAGGTACGATGCAAAATTGCATGTCCTATGTGTAGTATGATGCAAGAAAATACTTTGCTGCAAGAAAATACTTTGCTGTCGCTGCATTTTTCCCAAAATATAGCCTTCACAAACATGTTTTCCAGGTGCCTCAAGTTTGGGCAAAGAGGACACCATTTCATATTTCTGCAGGTGTAGCAAACTAGCAAAATTCAGATGACCAAAGCGTGCATGCCAAAGCTTTGCATCTGACATAGCCTGAGAATCATTTACTGCACATGCCAAATCATTTACAGATCTTTCATAGTCTATGAGCTTATACAGCCCATGACATAAAATGCCAGAAGCAATAATCACATCGCCATTTGAGAGATTATGAATTGTACACCTGTCATCAATAAATTTCACAACCAAGACAATCGTGGCTAATGCAGAAACTGATAACAGGTTCTTCTTGATCCGTGGCACAAATAAAGCATCTCAAAAAGTGAAAGAACTATCATCAGCAGTAGTCAAAATGATCTTACCAACTCCCATACCAGGATAAGAGGAGTTGTTTGCACATGTAACAGTATTCCCTGTAGGGGCAAGCTCGAGTGAAGAGAAAAATACCAAACATCTAAGTCTACTGTAGACATGCACTTCTCATGAGAAGATGGGTCAAAACTGCAGACAGTAGTAAACGCCCATTCTTTTTCCTACACAAGATTAGCGGACTTTGTTTTTGGTGTAGAGGCCTCTGCAACAACCATTCCAGCCTCTTTCTTCTTTCCCTCTTTAACAGCCAGTTTTGGACAGTTCTTTATGATATGATCAGTCCCTTTACAGTACTTACAAAATAATTTTTGCTTTTCTGATTTCTTCTCATCTTTATCTTCTTCGAATATGCAGAATTAGCAGATTTTTGCTTACTAGTTGAAGAGCTCCATTTTCCTTTGCCCTTCTGACTAGCCAGGAAAGCTTGATCTGCAACTCGCATAATGGACCTGTTCTGCCTGGACTGATCTTCTTGCAATTTTGAAAAGCGGAAAAATTCCAATAAACAATTTCTATGATATCGGTGCCGACAGGCACAATCCATCTACAAACAGACCGAAAGAGGATTACACACCCTAACAATTTTAGATTTTTCTCCTCGTAAACCTGCAAGAAAATACTTTGCTGTCTCTGTAAAAAGAATACATGCATCATACAAGACAAACCATGCCTAAAGTATGCGTATACTCTAGGTACGATGCAAAATTGCATGTCCTATGTGTAGTATGATGCAAAAAGAGAACAACAATGCATATAAATCGACAAAAAAGACTTATTTGGAGATTCAAAAAGTATTTTGTAGGTGTGTGTAGTTGATGAGGATGGTCCACCCTTCGTCGAAATAGCTTTCCAATACGTTTTTGAGAGTCGATACTTCGAAACAATGCTCGGACGAGGATCGTTAAGGATGAATGGGTAAACTCCAAGCTTTGAAGATGATGGAAAATGAAACCAAAAGGGGTCTTCCACGCTTTAGAAAGTGCTTTAAAAGAGCTTTCCATAGCAACAAAAATGTCTTGATTTGGAGCTTGGATGCTCAAGTTATGAGTAATTTAATGGATATGGTTAAATTAAATTGACTAAATTAATAAACATCTTGGCTATTGCTTCTCAACAGCGTGCGAATATGCCTCTTTACAAATGCATCTTCTCAGGACAGCGCGCACATCATGGCTTTTATCCATATATCAAATAAAAATAAGGCAAATTATATATAGACGAAGATGTACTGCATGTTTCTCGCATTTTTGGGCCGCCGAAGAAGGCAAGCATTTTTCCTACATGCGCATCTTCCCTTACCTCTGAGCGCTCACGCGCAGGAGGAGGAAGCCATCACTTTCAATAGAAATGAAAAGCAGGAGGGAAATCCGGGCACATGGCTGCGTGGCACAACAGGAAAGAGAGCTCGAATTAAAACAAAATTTCTTTTTTTTTAATTTATTTAAAATGGAGGTTCGGCCTAGGCCTACTCCTCCGAACTTTAACTCTGAAATTGCAACTGTACAAAGAAGGGCATAGTACCTATGGGACCCTCCGTATCCCACAAGAACAGGGGTTTACAATACTGGGTTAAACGACGGTCAACACTACCGTAGGGATAGACAAACGATGGCACTCAGCCACAATGCAACATCATTCTAGATTACATGTCCCTTGCATGTTGCTGCCAGGGATTGAACCCTCGCTCCCGCCTCAAGAGACGAGAGGCCCAACCACTAAGCCAGCGAACTGGGACAATTAAAACAGAATTAAAATGTAAACGCATGCAGTGCGTAACTACTAACGCTGCGGTAAGCGTGAATCCCCACGTGCAGATATACTGAGTAGCTTCACGATCTTCAGTGACGGTGGAAAGTACTATGGCTTGTCTCCAAAATGAATAAACCTCTGCGGAACGACGATGACCTAAAAACGTAAAACGTTCTTGGAAAACGTACCGTGCATAGTACTTCCTCAATTGCATGCGAAGAAGAGGATATCAAGAAGTCAAATTAGCTTTGCGGACATCTTGGCTTTGATACCATTGTTGACAATCGGATCTCCCACATGCACTAAATCACACAAAAGTACTCAGAGATAGAAAGAACACCAGATTGGGTACAATCTCCCCCCACATACTCTGATGGGCAACTCGATCAGAGCTTGTGTATTTATAAGTAATTCATATTATGTCTTGAATTGAAGATACATGAGGGCCACGCTTTAGATAACGTGCTTTTGCTTTATTTACAAAAAAGTGCTTGAGAAAAGAAAAAAGGAGGAAGCTTCTACTCTGGTGATGGACGCAGAGACTTCTCAGCGCTATTCAGAATCACCAAGGGAAGCTTCTGCTCTGACGATAGACGTAGAGACTTCTGCTATACTCATGAAGACGACGGACGTAGAATGTTGAAGACCAACCACTAATCACCAACGGAAGCTTCTGCTCTGACGTGCAAGTTTTCTACCAGTAATCACCAACGGAACCTTCCTCTCTAACGTGCAAGCTTCTTCGCGCTGTCGTGCAACTCTTTGTCGAATTCATGGATTCATAAGTTTGTAAATCAAACCTCATAAACAACTAATCTTGCGGCATTGATGGGTTGTTCTTGTGGTGACAACAAATGCTACTGCTTTCTTCGACAAGCCCGAGTCGTCAATTGTTAAAGGATCTAAAGCCATGAAGCACTACGAAAAATTAAAAGCGCCAGACTAGTAAGTCTCGATTTTCCTCTATTGCTTCACCATCGCGATTCTCTTGTGTTCATCATCGCGATGGGCACCTATCGGGTTCCATCACGATTGTCTTCCATGAGCGCCGTCGGGACTGGCTATTAGGACGCCATCACAATTGTTTGATCCTCGGGCCCGTGGTATCATCGCGACGGTCTCTTATGTTGAGCCATTGCAACTGTGGCTTGGCTCCCATCGCGATCGTTCATGTGACAACCCGTGGGCAAGAGCCCCCCCCCCCCCCCCCCGCCCCTTGTATTTCTATCTAGGCCTTTTTGGTGCTTGTGTGGTTTGCCGACCGGCGCCAAATTGTGCGCAACTATAGGGGGACATGGTGAGCCTCCGACCCAAGTGACCAAAGCGAACCAAGCGATCTCTGCGATCAACGTGCGGTAGCCTTCGTGCTAGTCCCCTCCGTACGCACCTCTCGAAAGCGTCGTTGTGCCATCGAGGGGCCGTTGTAACGCGTTTGCCCGCGACGCTTAACGCGGGCCGGCTCACTATAAACGTTCACCCGCGACGTTCAACGGAGGCCGGCTTAGGCCGTCTCTTTTGTAAGCGTTCTCTTTCAATGCAAGTTGGTTTTTCATTCAAACGGTGATCTTCCGCTTTCAAGTAAGCGAACAAAATCACTCAAGTAAGTCACCCTACCGACGGGCCAGTGCGAGTTGCCGAGCGAGCCCGGGGTGCTTGCTTTCGTTTTATCACAGTTGGTATCAGAGCCTCGCTCGACCCAAGCGGCCTTGGAAGAGAGAACGGACCGGTTATCACACCAGTGCTGGGGACCGAGTCTTAACGTTCTACTTAGTACACCGCGATGGAGGGTGAAGGCAACGACATCTTTCTCAGCGACGTGGAGCCACGCGGTGGCGGCCACAAAGAAACAGGAAGGGAAAAACGGAGGAATAAGGGGAGGCGTCAACAAACCCCGCCTCCCACCCGAAATTATGATTTTGGGACGTTGGAAAGAGATAAAGAGGAACCGCTAGCGATGGAATGGATGATGGCTCAGGACACTCGCATGGACCATCTTGAGTCCACCATTGCTAGTTTAGCGTAGCTTCTAAAAGTGCCAGTCGAACCAAAGGAGGACCAAGATAAGGGGAAGCAACCTGAGTTACAGGAGGGAGAAACCTCGGGAAGAACGTCTAGGCAAGGCCGTCGGCCACAGACCCGAAGACGCCGACCCGTCTCCTCCTCTGACGATGGAAGCGACTCAGACTCCTATGGGAGATTCAAACCTTGTCCACCTGAGAAATTCCGGGGTAAACGCAACTCTCTCGCAGTCTCCAAATGGCTTCGAGACATGGAGCAATACCTCGATCTTCAAAGAGTGGGCAAGCGACATTGGGTCAAGATAGCCGCTTCCTTCCTTGCCGACGTTGCCGATGCTTGGTTCTTGGCGGAGTCCGCTCGGGAGGAATTCAAATCATGGAAGGAGTTCAAGGCGGCATTTGAGGAGTATTTTATTCCTCAAAATGAATCCTTCAAACTCAGGGACGAGTGGAGGGGATTGAAACAAGAAGGCCCGTTGTCCGAATACATTCGCAAGTATAGAAGACTCATGTTGCAGATAACGGAGATGCATGATCTCGATCGGCTGCATGGGTTCCTATACGGATGTAGCGTTTGGACGCGGCGCGAGATAGAAAAACAGTCGCCCCCCACTTGGGAAGAAGCCATTGTCATGGCTGAAAGATACCAGGATGCTGAGAGCAACCGTCGTGCTCAAAGCATGCGCAAGACCGAGAACATCTCACCACGAAGGAATCAGCAGGGTGCGGGGAACACCAACACAAACACCCGTCCTGCAAACACCACTCAGAACACCGGTAATGTACCAGTTCAAAGGAACCAGAACAATTATGGAAATAACCAGCAGAGGGCATTGCCAGCACCTCAATGGCAAAGGAATGATCCCCGGCCATTCTGTAGAACATGCCGTGGGAATCACTGGACACACCAGTGTACTCGCAATAATAATCAGACGCGGGTACAAACGGCTCAAGTAGAAGAGGAGCCTCAAAGACGAAACACGAATGTGGTCCTGACAGAACTAGATGACAATGATGAAGAAGTACGAACAGGGAATGATGCGCCGCACGTAGGTACCGTGGCCACGATGCCAGGGTGCTTTCCAATGACATTACGAGTGATTCAGAATATGTACTTCTCAGGAACGTTTGGAAATAAGAGAAAAGCAGTGTTGGTCGATTCAGGCGTAACACATAACTTCATGTCGCCTCAGTGTGCAGCTAGTTTGCAGTTGGCCTTGAGTAAACTTCCTGAAATGTCAGTTACCTTCGCTCAAGGTCGGGACGATAATGTGAAGATCGCCCTCAACGTCCGTATGACAATGGGGGAGTGGTCGGCAAAGTTAGATTTTCTAGTTGTGCCACTGGAGGCATTTGATGTAATAGTGGGACTTTCATTCATGGACCGATACATGGTCAGCATGTTGGGTAAAGGAATTGATAAACTTTTGCTAGACATGCAAGGGAACATAGTGGTCGTAGACTGTTATAGAAGTCCGAGAAGAGCCCCAGAGGGAAAGTTAGAAGCTCAAGGCAAGTCAGGAAAGGTAGAGAACCCAGGATCGAGTTCACAGGAATCGAGTCACAAGACAGTCACGCCTCCCACAACAAAAGAGGAGGCGGACAGGCAAAGAAAAGGTAAGGCCCCAATGTATCAGGAGAGTATGCCCTCCAGCAGTCAGGGAAAAGGGAACAAGAAATTAAATTTAGAAGCAGGAAAGTTGAAATCGGTAGCCGCAACAGCAAGGGCAGAGCAAAGACAACAGACACAAGGGCCTTTGACGGCCAAGCAAATGGAAAAAGCGATGAAGCAGGGAGCTCAAGCACATTTGTGCGTCATAAAGTGTAGCCCCATTGACATAGACAAAAAGGGAAGTGAAAAGATGAAGGTTGGCGATAAAAGAGTTCACGAAGTACTTAGAGATTTTGAAGATGTTTTGCCAAGTCAGTTACCAAGCGGGCTGCCACCACTCAGGCAGGTCCAACACAGAATTGAAGTCATGCCAGGCCATGCTCCTCCGGCCAAAGCACCTTACAGAATGAATGAGACAGACCTAAAGGAGTTAAAAAGGCAATTGGTGGAACTGGAACAACAAGGTTTCATTAGACCCAGTAGTTCACCCTACGGTGCTCCCGTTTTATTCGTTAAGAAGAAAGATGGCAGCATGCGGTTGTGTGTGGATTATTGGGCTTTGAATAAGATCACTGTCAAGACAAAGTATCCAGTACCGGTTATGGATGAGTTGATGGACCGATTGGGTCAGGCAAAATTCTTTACACGAATAGATCTCCGATCCGGATATCATCAGATTCGCATAGCAAAGCAGGATATTGAAAAGACGGCGTTCAGGACGCGCTACGGCAGCTACGAGTGGTTGGTCATGGCTTTTGGGCTCACAGGTGCTCCAGGCACGTTTTGCCGAGAGATGAATGATGGATTCAGAGATATGTTAGATGAGTTCCTTATCATCTACATAGACGATCTCTTGATATACAGCCGCACACTTGAGGAACACCTAGAGCACGTAAGGGCCGTCCTTCAGCGCCTAAGAGAAAGACAGCTATATGCCAAGCCAGAAAAGTGCGAGTTTGCCATGAACTCAGTTGAATTTTTAGGTTTCATGGTTTCAGACAAAGGAGTGATGATAGACCCTCATAAGATCACAGCAGTTCGTCAATGGGCACCGCCTAGAACAGTCAGAGAAGTGAGAGAGTTCATAGGGTTCTGCCAGTTTCCAAGAAAATTCATCAAAGATTTCAGTAAAGTGGCTGCCCCGCTCACAGAGTTAACTAAAGGAAAGGGTTGCTTTGTGTGGGGGCCTAAGGAACAAGATGCCTTCGAGCAACTCAAACAGGTGATGTGCGAAGCCCCTGTGTTGAAGTTGCCAGAGTTTGACAAAGAGTTCGAGATCCACACAGATGCGTCAGGATTGGCAATTGGAGGGGTCCTTATGCAGGAAGGACGCCCTGTGGCTTATGAGTCACACAAATTTTCAGGTACAGAGTTAAGATGGAGCACTCATGAGAAGGAGATGCTCGCGGTGATCCACTGTTTGCGAAAGTGGCGTCACTATGTGCAAGATAAACACACAAAGATTTACACCGATAATATTTCGCTCAAGTATTTTTGTACTCAGCCTAAGTTATCTCCCAAGCAAGCAAGGTGGCAAGATTTCTTGGCTGAATTTGACATAGACATAATCAAGATATACATGAGCTACCGAGCATGAAGCAAAAGCCACTAGTGGACACACGAGTGTCATAGCAACCAGCCCAATTAGACGATGACCTAAAAACGTAAAACGTTCTTGGAAAACGTACCGTGCATAGTACTTCCTCAGTTGCATGCGAAGAAGAGGATATCAAGAAGTCAAATTAGCTTTGCGGACATCTTGGCTTTGATACCATTGTTGACAATCGGATCTCCCACATGCACTAAATCACACAAAAGTACTCAGAGATAGAAAGAACACCAGATTGGGTACAATCTCCCCCCACATACTCTGATGGGCAACTCGATCAGAGCTTGTGTATTTATAAGTAATTCATATTATGTCTTGAATTGAAGATACATGAGGGCCACGCTTTAGATAACGTGCTTTTGCTTTATTTACAAAAAAGTGCTTGAGAAAAGAAAAAAGGAGGAAGCTTCTACTCTGGTGATGGACGCAGAGACTTCTCAGCGCTATTCAGAATCACCAAGGGAAGCTTCTGCTCTGACGATAGACGTAGAGACTTCTGCTATACTCATGAAGACGACGGACGTAGAATGTTGAAGACCAACCACTAATCACCAACGGAAGCTTCTGCTCTGACGTGCAAGTTTTCTACCAGTAATCACCAACGGAACCTTCCTCTCTAACGTGCAAGCTTCTTCGCGCTGTCGTGCAACTCTTTGTCGAATTCATGGATTCATAAGTTTGTAAATCAAACCTCATAAACAACTAATCTTGCGGCATTGATGGGTTGTTCTTGTGGTGACAACAAATGCTACTGCTTTCTTCGACAAGCCCGAGTCGTCAATTGTTAAAGGATCTAAAGCCATGAAGCACTACGAAAAATTAAAAGCGCCAGACTAGTAAGTCTCGATTTTCCTCTATTGCTTCACCATCGCGATTCTCTTGTGTTCATCATCGCGATGGGCACCTATCGGGTTCCATCACGATTGTCTTCCATGAGCGCCGTCGGGACTGGCTATTAGGACGCCATCACAATTGTTTGATCCTCGGGCCCGTGGTATCATCGCGACGGTCTCTTATGTTGAGCCATTGCAACTGTGGCTTGGCTCCCATCGCGATCGTTCATTGCGCCCCATCGCGACAGTTGCATGCTCTCCTTCTTTTCTCGAGTATTTTAGCCGATGATCTTTACTTAATACTTGTTTGGGAAAAATAAAGAGAACGCGACATTCGAGAGCTGCGCTTCACTTTGGAACTCCATGAAATAGATCCATTTCCTAGGAAGAAGGCATTTCCACTTATGCTCTTTCTATCAACCAAAATTATTGCATAATCTAAGTCATGAAATCCATAAAGATTCAATGTTTCTCCTCCATAAATAATTCCAAGTGAAGAACTGCCTTTCAAATATCTTAGTATTCTTTTTTTTGCATTCCAATGCGATGCTTTGGGAGCTTGTAGATATTCAGAAAGAGAGTTCACTGTAGAAGTGATATTAGATCTTTTGATAGTAAAATATAGGAGATATCCTTTGATTTGTCTATATAGGGCTTCACTAGAAGAAACACCATTCTTGTACTTGGTGATTTTGAAAGTTGATTTCATAGCTGTAGAGACTAGCCAAGAGTGAGACATCTCAAACCTATCAAGAATGGAAAATTGGAAGTTTTGTTGTGCGATAAATATATCTCCCTTCTGTAACCGAGAGACTTAAATGCCAAGAATATAGTGTAAGCTACCAAGTTTCATCTCAAAATCTTTGGAGATTCTTCTTGAACATATTCAATCATAGCTTCATTACTTCCTATCAACATGAGATGACCCATATAAAGAAGAACAAAAAGAATATCCTTTCCCTTGACTTTATAGTATAAGTTATGATCAATATTCTTCTTTAGAAACCTTGACAGCAATGATGCTCATCAACATGTGCATATAAAGTTTGAGGAACTTGCTTCAAACCATACAAAATTTTTTGAAGTTTGCATACCATGTGTTCTTTACCGTTGACAATGTATTCTATGGGTTGTTGCATGTAGACTTCTTCCTCAAGTAGGCCATTTAAGAAGTCATTATTTATTTCCATTTGCTTCACCCTTCACTTGAATATGGAGGCAATGGAAAGTAGTGACCTAACTGAATTGACCTTTGCTACCAATGCATATGTTTCATCATACTCCAATCCATATTGCTGAGAACAACCTTTAGCTACTAACTTCGCTTTGAATCAATCAATCTTCCCTTATTGAATTTCAACTTGCAGATCTACTTATAGTTGATGGATTTCTTACTGGGAGGTAATTCAAACAACTCCCATGTTCCATTTTGATGAAGAGCAGCCATCTCCTTGTCCATAGCTTCTCGCCATTCTTTTTTAGTGCTAGTAGCCTTATAAGTTGAAGGTTGTTCATGTTGTAAAATAAGCCAAGGAAAGCATCATTACTTTTTTGAAAGTTTGAGGAATTACCTCATTGATATGTAAGCCTTTGAGGTATTTTTATAATCCCTAAAGACCTTCTAAAAGTTTCTTACTGATCTTTGTTGGAGTTAGATGTCTGCAGAAGCACGCGAACAGCACAAGGAAGAAGAAGAAGCTTGAAGCACAAACACACAATACTGAATGTATTACTAGAGAATGTACAAAGATAAGTAGCCCATTAGGGCAATATGCGTATATACAAGCCGGGGGAAAAAAACCTCCTAAAGAGGGAAAAAAGTGCCCCGGCGGTCCTAGTGTGTTCACACACATCACTACCTAAATATATCAACAAATCCCTCCTGGGAGTGATGCGGTGAACAAGGAGCTGGCACTCATGTATAAGGAAGTGCCAAGCTATGTGGAAATCACTCCACAAAAGGAAGTAAGCCCAAAGCTTTGCGGAAAGCTTCAAACTTCTCCCTAGGCAGAGCCTTCATGAAAAGGTCTGCAATGTTCTCTTGCGTGGGCACATATGCCAAGTTGATCTCCCCAGTAGAGAACCACTCCCTGACATAGTGATAATGCACCTCAATGTGCTTAGTGCGAGCATGGAACACAGGGTTCCTCGCAACTGCCAATATGCTCTGACTGTTAGTGAAGATGGTGGTGGCAGAAGACTGGCCAACACCCAAATCAGCCATAAGGCGTCTGAGCCACACACACTCAATAGTCGCTGTGAAAGCTTCCCTATACTCAGCCTCACAACTGGAAGTGGCCACAGTAGGCTGCTTCTTGCTCAACCAAGATATACATGAGCTACCAAGCATGAAGCAAAAACCACTGGTGGACACACGAGTGTCATAACAACCAGCTCAATCTAAGTCAGAAAAAGCATGCAAATCTGGCGGTAGTGATCCCCGCTTGGGATAAAACAACCCAAGTAGCTGAGTATCACTCAAGTAGCGAAAGATGCGCTTAACCGCCTTCCAATGCGTGACTCCTGGCAATGCATAAACTTGCTCATCTGTGAGACAACAAACTGAATATCTAGCCGAGTAATGCATAAGTAAATCAAGCATCCAATAGCCTGCTGATAGAGAACAGCATCAAATGCATCTCCAGCATCATGAATACTCAATCGTAAACCTGTCACCATAGGAGTGGCAATAGGCTTGCAGTCTTCAAGGCCAAAATGCTACAATGATGTGTCAATATATTTCGTTTGACACAAAGCCATTCCACCATCAACTTGCATAAACTGAATGCCCAAATAGTGATGCAAATGCCCCAAATCAGACATCTCAAATGAGGCATCCAAATCAGCCTTTAAATCAGCAATATGCTTCTCAATAGGAATAGTGAGCAGATGTCATCAACATAGACAACAATGATCAGAAGCACATCATTAGCACGCTTAACGTATAAGGTGCTTTCAGTTGGACTGTTCACAAAACCATGTGCAACCAGATAGGCATGTATCTTCTCATACCAAGCACGTGGTGCTTGCTTTAAACCATATAATGCCTTCTTTAACCTGCACACCTGTTTTCATGCCCTTTCTGCACAAAGCCACGGGGCTGAAAAACATACACTTCTTCATGCAAGTCACCATTCAGAAATGCTGTTTTAATGTCCAACTGATGTACATTCCAACCATCATGGGCTGCAAGCGCACAAATGCTCCGAATAGTAGTCATACGGCATGTAGGTGCAAAGGTCTCATCAAAATCAATGCCTCTTTCCTGCGCATAACCCTTTGCAACAAGCCTAGCCTTATACCTGTCAACTGTACCATCAGGTTTATGCTTCAGCTTGTATACCCACTTAGTGCCAATGGCCTTCTTGCTAGGAGACAAGTCACATAAAGACCATGTACCATTCTTCCTTATAGCATCATATTCAAATTGCATGGCCGCCATCCAATTTTTTGAGTTCTGTGCTTCATCAAAAGAAACAGGCTCATTCTCATCACAGAGACTAGACGCATCCATAGCATAGCAATCTGATGCAAAGGAGGCACTATGAGAGCCTGAACAAGTACGATATGACAAAGGTGCATCTAATTTGCTATCACGCAAAGTCTGCACCAACCATTTTGGCATAGTTTTTGCCTGCTCAATATCAGCTCTCTCATCAACAAGTGCATCATGTAAATCTGCATCAGAAATAGAATGATGTGCATCATCATATGAAACCTGCAAAGGCTGAGAAGTTGCCTCATTAGGACAAGCACTAGACTGTCCACCAAACACGCAGATGAGCAACAGATGGCTTGGGGTCATGCCAAGCCTCATATTGAGTGATAGACTGCAGTGCTTTAGTGGCACATCTGTTCAGTACATATGCTGCACACATGACAGCCTGAAGCCAGAAACTATGTGGTAAAGCCTGACTCTTGACCATGCACCTCGCCATCTCCATGAGTGACCTATTCTTTCGTTCAACAACTCCATTCTGTTGAGGTGTATACGGCACTGTACACTGGTGTTTTATCCCACGTTCAGCCAGAAATGCATTAAAATCCGAAGACATATATTCCCCCCCTCGATCAGAACGGAGGGTGCCCATTTTACATGCTGACAGATTTTCAGCCAAAACCAAAAACTGTTTAAAGCACATGAACACTTCGGACTTTGCTTTGAGTGGATATACCCATGCATGCCTGGAAAAATCATCAATGAAAGTCACGAAGTAAAGGTAATTCCCAAAAGAGGGTGTCTGCATAGGACCACAAACATCACTATGTACAAGTTGCAATTTCTGTGTAGCCCAAAGTGAACCATCTTTTGGAAAGGAGGAACGCTGCATTTTGCCCAAAATACAGCCTTCACATACATGTTTTCCAGGTGCCTCAAGCTTGGGTAAAGAAGACACCATATCAGATTTCTGCAGGTGTAGCAAACTAGCAAAATTCAGATGACCAAAGCGTGCATGCCAAAGCTTTGCATGTGACATAGCCTGAGAATCATGAACTGCACATGCCGAATCATTCACAGATCTTTCATAGTCTATGAGCTTATACAGCCCACGACATAAAATGCCAGAAGCAATAATCACATCGCCATTTGATAGATCATGAACTGTACACCTATCATCAACGAATTTCACAACCAAGCCAATCTTGGCTAATGCAAAAACTGATAACAAATTCTTCTTGATCCCTGGCACAAATAAAGCATCTGAAAAGGTGAAAGAACTACCATCAGCAGTAGTCAGAATGATCTTACCAACTCCCATAACAGGATAAGAGGAGTTGTTGGCGCATGTGACAGTATTCCCTGTAGGGGCAGGCTCGAGTGAAGAGAAGAAACTGCACTGCGAGGTAATATGTTTGGTCGCCCAACTGTCAAAGTACCAAACATCTGAGTCCACTGCAGACATGCACTGCTCATGAGAAGATGGGTCAAAACTGCAAACAGTAGTAAACGCCCATTCTTTTTCCTGCACAAGATTAGCAGACTCTGTTTTTGGTGTAGAGGCTTCTGCAGCAACCATTCCAGCCTCCTTTTTCTTTGCCTCTTTTGTAGCCAGTTTTGGACAGTTCTTTATGATATGATCTTTCCCTTTACAGTACTTACAAAACAATTTCTACTTTTTTTATTTCTTCTCATCTTTATCCTGGTTCTTCGAATGTGCAACATTTGCAGATTTCTGCTTACTAGTAGAAGAGCTCCATTTTCCTTTGCCCTTCTGACTAGCCAGGAAATCTTGATCTGCAACATGCATAATGGACCTGATCTACCTAGACTGATCTTCGTGCAACAGAACAAAGACTAACTCCTCAAATGATAAGGCATTCGGATTGTCTTTCATCATCAACCGAAGAGTAGAAGCAAAACTGTGATATGAATCAGGAAGACCATTCAGAACGGTCTGCACAAGTGAGCTATCTGGTATAACCTCATCAGCAAAAATCAACTGTTCCTTCAAATCTTTGATCTTCGTTAGGAAACTGTCCATAGAATCACCTTCATTCATGTGCTCACTCTCCAACTATTTTTGGAGGTAAGCAACACGAGCCTCATTCCTAGCTTGGTACAATGTGGTAAGTGTATCCCAAGCATCCCTAGCTGTTCTGCAAGAGCGAATATGGGGAATAATGGCACGTTTGACAGACAAAGCTATCAATGCAGGTGCCTGGGCATCTCTGCCATCCCAACAAATTTGCTCTGCAGTAGGTGCAATAGAAACAACAGCATGAACAAGAATCTGCGGAAAATCATCTTCGACACCATCTTCATCAGCTCGAGCACCTGTATTTGCAGTACCTGTCGTTACAGGTGTAACAGGACGTCTTTCAACACCCTGCACAATGTTCCACAATCCTTTTGCAACCAAAACATGTCGCATCATATAAGCCCATAATGGGTAGTTGATACCATCCAACTTATCCTCAACAGCCAACATACGAAATACATCACTGCTTTCAGCCATGGCTGGTGACTAAAATACCTTGATGCATAAAATTGACTGTATCTCAAAAAGTTGAACAGAACTGCCCATACGAGTTCTGCTACACCTGTAGCAGACTTCGAGATGCTTAAACTGGCGAACAGAAACTGGTATATACCTTTGGCACAAAAAGACAAAATAGCCTACACAAGCACTGCGATAGTGCGTTCGGAGGCCGAAACGAGCTCAGATCGCGATTTCGGCACCACAGAGCGAAGATGTTTTGATCTCGAAAACACGTTGAGTATGCTCACCAAAATTTGTGCGATTTTGAGACTGCATGAATCACAGACTTTTCCAATCGTTCGTACGATAAGGAATGCCAATGGCCATGCCTTTGCTCTTCAACATGCACATACTATTGAAACTCAAGTGTCTATACCTGAAAGAATCTCATACAATAGGACATGACAAGATGTCCAAGATACTATACTAGACAAGACTAGAACAAAGCACAATACTAGATCTTGAACTGCAACTTGGAAAGTACTTACTTGGGGATCATGACTCCTTGAGCTCCCAAGATTCGCATTGGCCAGACTAAGTATGTATGTGGCCAACCCCTCATATAGGTTTTCAAGGGTGGTTCATCAAATGGCTGTTACGAATTGATCATGTCATTGATGATATCATCAATTTTAAACATGACCTATGGATATTAGAATCAAGCAAATAGACAGTTGATCTTAAGGTTTTGGCATGTTACAAATGCAATGGAAGAACTCGTTTCTCCAAATTTTAAACTCATCATATGATATACAAGACACATGGAATCTAAGGTGTAAGATGTTTTTCTTTGTCCATGACATGGATAATCACTAAATTATTGAGTCCATGACCTAGTAGTATGATTGACACTAGCCTCAGAGGATCTCATGCTTTTTCTTACTCTTCCTAGCTGTCTACCTAATATAAGCTTCATATAACCTAAGCTATCTTCCCAATTTCCAAGTACAACCATGTTGCAAGGCAACAAGTCAAAGTATATATATGTATGCAACCTTATAGATACCCTCATGATGCATCCAAGGCTGGTTTTATTGGAACACTATTTTGTGGTCAAGCGTTATCATGGTTCACCCCTATTTTGGATAAGTATATGGTAATATTTTGTGACTACGAGGGGTTTCTTCGAGAGCTCACTGCCAAGTTTGGAGATGCAAACATGAGTCGAGTGGCAGAAAAAAAAACTATGGAAGCTACATCAAGGTAACCACCTTGCCTCTTCCTATGCATCAAAAATTTAGGCAATTGATATGTGATCTCACTTGGCATGAAGATTATTTCATAAGACAATTTAGATGGGGTTTAAGAGATGATGTGAAGGACCTTGTGCTCACGATGTGAGAGGTTAAGAATTTGAATGAATACATCACTCAAGCCATTCAATATGATAACCCCCTCTTTGAAAAGAGACAAGTAAAATAAGTAGAAGGAAGAATTTTTCCAATCTAAACCCTTCCATCCCACTCCTAGAGAAGAACCTATGGAGATAAAGGTAACTAGGTTCCAACCTCTAACTCCATAAGAAAAATAGAGAAGAAGAGATAAAAATTGATGGCTCTACTATGAAAACCCTCACCATATTGGAGTTAATTATCCCAATAAGAGAATAAACTCTAGAGTCATAATAACCATTATAAAATAGGAAAACAAGGAAGTCTAGTTGTAAAGGACATTGTAGAGCCAGAGCATGATATAAGAAAGGGTCTTGTAATTGCAAAAACACCCATAGAAACATGTCTTGACCCTCTCAAGCTGATTAGGCCTAGGAAGACCCTTTTTATAGCCCTAGTCAATTCAAGAGCCTCCTCATGTTTCATCGATGAAGGATTGGTTAAGAAATACAAGATTCTAGTGCCTCAAAAGAACAAACCAGTAGTAGCTAAAGTAGTACATGGATGACTTCCAGCATCCAGGAATATTACCAAGGAAACCACACCATTAATAGTACACCTTAATGATGATGATGCTCACATATGTTTTAATGATATATCAAGTCTAATAAATCCTATTATCATTGCAATGCCCTTGCTAAAGAAATATAATTCAAATCAATTGGGAGAAGAATGAAATCACTCGTTGGGATATCTAGAAACATATGTCAGAGCCAAACCTGTCATGCATGTAGTAAGGAAGGAACCAATATATATGATCTATGTTGTACCAGCTCAAGAGTCCAAGAAAGATGGTTGAGGAAAGCTACATAGTGAGTACCAAAATTTTCAAGATGTCTTTGAGAAGAAGAATGTATATATTCTCCCAAAGCACAAAACTTATGACTGTGCCATAGAACTTCAAGAGGGAGCACAACCACGCTGCAGACCAATCTATAGAATATCCCCATAGAAACTTACAGAATTACATAAGAATAGTGATGAGAATCTAGTCAAGGGATTTATCAAACACTCAAGGTCTCCTACAGAAGCCCCTATCCTATTTTTAAAGAAGAAGGATGGGACTCTTTGAATGTGTGTAGACTATCGTAGGTTGAACAAAGTAGCTATAAAGAAGAGATACTCTCTACCTCTCATATCAAAGCTCTTGGAATGCATTGGGAAAGCAAAGTTCTTCACAAAGATTGACCTTTGAGGAGCTTACAATCTTGTCAAGATCAGAGAAGGAGAAGAATGGAAGACAACATTTCAAACAAGTTATGGGCATTTTGAGTATGTACTTATGCCATTCCCTCTCACAACTACTCCATCCATCTTTCAACCTATGATGAATGATATCTTTTGAGAGTATTTAGATTCTTTTGTGGTAATATACCTTCATGATATCTTGATATTCTCAAAAAATCTAGAGGATCGTGAATGTCATGTAAAGATAGTCCTAAAGAAACTAAGAGAAAAAAATATTTATATGAAATTGGAGAAGTGTTGTTTCCATGAGACAGAAGTAGATTTTTTAGGATATTCATGAGAGATTATTCAAGATATTTAACACCTCTCACAAACCTTATAGGAAATGCAAAATTCTCATGGATGGAAGAAGCTAAAAAGCCTTCTAGACCTTGAAATCATCATTCATCAGTGCTCCAATTCTAGTTCATCTTGATCCTACCAAGCCTTTCTTCCTATAGACAAATGCATCCAAGATTTCCTTAGGGGCCATTCTATCCTAACATGGAGATGATGGACACCTATATCTAGTTACATATCACTCAAGAAAATTCTCCACTCTAGAGATTAATTACAAAATATGTGATAAAGAACTTCTTGCATAAGAATTTGGAGTATTTTATGACCACCAACATCCTCAATAGAAGAATGAGACTCTACTATGTGATGAATTGTTTTGTAACCTCAAGAAGAAAACTCAAGAAGGAAAAGTTCAATAAGTAAATGAGTTCTAGGAAAAGGATGGGTTACTATTCTATAAGAACCTTTTCTATGTCCCTCCAAGAAAGCCCAAGATCCAAGTACTTCAACATCATGAAAACCTTGCAATAGGAAATTTTGGAGTAAATAAAATAATAGAACTCAGATATAGGGATTTTTGGTGGCCTCAAATGTGGAAGGACATCAAAGAATATATCCAAACCTATGACACTTGCAATAGATCTAAGGTACTGCAACATAAACCTCATGTGAAATTGCAACATTTACCTTCTCTAAAAAGGACATCAACTTCATTATCTATGGATTTTATCACAAATCTACCAAATTTAGATAAGTACGATATCATTCTTTTTGTGGCGGATAGGTTTACAAAGATGGCACACTTCATTCCAACTATCAATGCAATCACAAGTGTAGCCACTGCTAGACTTTTTCTCAGATACATCTTTAGGCTTCATGGATTACTTGATGATGTTGTCAATGATCGAGGTCCACAGTTCATATCCATCTTTTGCAACAGTCTTTGCAAGATCCTTGGTGTTCAAGTTAAGGTGTCTACAAACAATGATCCATAGAGTGATGGAAAAATAGAACAGATGAATCAAGTCCTAGAACAGTATCTCTATTGCACCATCAATTATCATCAAAATGATTGGTTTGAGGTTTTGTCCTTTACAGAGTTTGCCTATAACAACAATGTTCATACATCTACCAAGCAAACTCCCTTGTTTGCAAAGTATGGAAAACATCCAAGGATGGATATGCAACTCTCAAATCATGTCAAGAACCCATCTTCTCGAGATAAGGCCGAGCAACTCATGGATATTTACAAAGAATTGAAGGAAGAGATTCATCGAGCTCAAGAACAATATAAGTATCATGTAGATCAACACCGTGTTCGAAATCCATCCTATCAAATTGGGGGATAAAGTGTGGTTACTCAAAAATAGTTTGCAGACTTCAAGGCCTTGTGCAAAGCTAGACCAGCAAGGATTTGGACCATTCACCATCTAGTTCTTAATCTTCCTTTTAATGCATCACCATTGCTTTTGGTACCCATAGCTTATAAAATTTGACGTATGGATAGGCAATCTAAGATATGCATCTATTCCTTCTTTCTACCATATTTCTTGAGTCAAAGGCATGGTAATGGATTATGAAAAGAATCACGACTCGTCATTGGAAAAAGGTGATCTCTACCCATGATTCAAATACTAATAACAAATTGATATTTTCTTGTAATTAAATAATCTCTAAGCCAATGTCTCATTGCTTCAATATCACATTCCAATGGAAAATCACCTACTCAAGGCATTTGATCCATGTTCTCAGTAGTCATCAACAATTGTATTATTGGGGATTCATTAGCATGAGAGAGTATAAAAATCAATATGTGCTTGTTTCATAGAGCCAATGCATTTTATGTCCATCCTTCAAAGTCATCCCCCTAATGTATTGCTTATTTAATCACCTTGATGGTTCCTAATATATATATATATATATATATATATATATATATATATATATATATATATATATATATATATATATATATATATATATATATATATATATATATATATATATATATATATATATATATATATCAAGAAAACAAGAAAGATAGTAATAACTGAAGCAAAAGAATAGTTGTTAGTAAGAAGCCTATGCTAATATAGTACAAGTGAGGATATATTCCAACTTGAGGAAATATGCACCACTAAATAGACTTAGAGAGGTAATGTGCAAAATGTGAGGCCTTGTAGTGTAGCCCTATTGTGCATACTCTAGATGCATCTATTTGATTATGTATGCATCTTCTCAAGTTGACTAAATTGAATAAATTTTGGTCTCCATATTTGCCTTTGCTTTATTTCTTGATGTTGATCTCCTTGTTGTTTGGCTCGCTTTTGCTTTGTTAGTGTCTCCTTAGCTTTGATTCTCCATGCCAACTTTCTTTGAAAATCTTCTTTAGGTTTATTATTCTTGGCATTTGTTAGTTGGCATCCTTGATTGACTCTTCAATTTGTGAACTAACTTCTGGCTCCATTCTTCTAGAGCGGTCTTTACTTCTTTCAAGGTTTGTTTTGGTACCCAACTTTTTGGGCATTGTCTTTGAGCAACCACAAGATTCTTAGCTATCCAAATTTGAATCATCCTTAGATTGATTTGTTGCTCTGATTCGACATTTCTACTTTGCCTCTTTGTTTTAATGTTTCCTAATTGTTGTCTTCTTTGAAGCAATTGGTAATTTTTTAGCTGGTCCTTGCAAATCCATATCTGCTTTACTCTAGTGGTATTATTCCTTTTTCTTTTTCTTGATTTTGTAGCTTGGAAATATCTTCCTTCTCTCATTTGGAGAAATGATTGCTTCTTTAGATCTCTCTTGCGTGGATTTTGAGCAAGGAGGGATTAGTAGTGTACTTTCCTGAGAACAAGGTTTATCTTGAGGAGATATAGTGGATTGAGAAGTGAGTTTACTAAGATGAGGATCTTTAAATTTACTTAATTCATGAACAATATTATTTTACACTTTAGGGTTTTCCATGTTAGGATTGGTTAGAGGCTCTTCTTCAAGGAAACTAAATACTTATATATGCCCTACCTTGGAAGTTATATATACTGGAGCTAAGTTCAATGTAACGTCAAATTTGTACAACCAATCCTATCATAGGATGAGTTCTTCTAGCAAATACGAGTCCTTATAGACTAAAATATTATGTTCCATGTTATTATTCTTTTGCTTTAAGGATAAGGTTGCTTCAACTAACCATTTGATATGGTTTCCTCCGATTCAAATCACGCATGCCTTTATTTGAGTGATCGACATCTTAGTTTTTCAACTTAGGAAGAGCAAGCAGTGCTTAGTACTGCTGCTCTTTCAATTGAAGAATCTACCAAGTGATATTCTTCATTTCCAATCCCTAGGTTCAAATAGGGTTGTCTTGGCATGTTAACCAAATTTTTGATGTTCACTTTGCGATAATCAGCTATGGTGATTGGTTCTTCACCCTTTAAATGTCTTTAATATTGTTTTTGAATCCATTCCTTGTGTTTTCTTATTCTCTCTAGATATTCTTGTCTAGATTCCTCCAAAATTCTTTCCTCCTCCTTTTTGGAGTTTTGAGCTCCTAATAGTATGGTGATCATTTGTTGGGTGATAGTCTTGACATATCTCTTCACTTGAAATCCACTTATATAATTCGTTAGAATATCTCCATCAAGTATTGCTAGGGTTAATAGCTCCACTTGAGGAAGTGTGATTAAAGGATGATAACTTTTTGTTGGAGTTTCTTTGAATGTTGCTTCAATGTGTACAATACTAAATCTTCAACTTGGAAATATTTATATAAATTTGTGCATAATAGTAGAACTTTTTTCTTCTCTTTGCATCATAGATTCCTACCACTAACTATAGCCTAGTTTCATGCAACTTCTCTATTTGATCCAATTGCTTGGACAATTCATGTTCAATTTACTCACACTTCTCTGCTACTCAAAGAGCAGGGATTAATAAGTCAAGTACGAGTATGGAATTTTGTCCATACACTGGCTTAGATGGTGAAGTTCCAATGGTTGACTTGGACGCCACTCCAAAGGCCCAAACTGCATGATGCAATTTTTTGTCCGAATCTTATCTACCATTATTGAATATCTTAATTAGAAAAGTGCATAGTACCTTATTTAAAATGTCTACTTGTCCATTGGCTTGTGGATAATGTTGAAGATAAATGTACAAGCTCATTTTCATATGAGCCATGCTTGGATAAATTTACCAAATATAAAGATAAAGAAAAAGTAGAGAAAAAAAAGGAAAAAATAATAAAAGAAAAATTCTAGTCAAAATTCATGATGAGTAAGAGATACACTATCTTGCCTTGTAGTTAGTAGCATGTAGTGGAGAAAGTGGTGAGTTAAGAAGAAGGCACAAACTTCTTCACATGCTCATTGGTTATAAAAGTGAAGTGGGAGGACATTCAAAACAAGGAGAGAAAGAGGCAAGAACTCCCAGTAGTCGGATCTAGCCATTTTGTCATTTTGTCTTCCTTTAGACTCCTTCCAGCCGCACATCAGTTTGTAAATAGCTCTGTTGCAGAGCTCATATCTCAGTCTATATGTAACCATTTCTTGCATTTAAACATTCATTGGAAATCTTATCTTGTGCACTTTCTGCATACCAAATATCTCTTTGAAAGCTTATATATTTTGTGAGATATCAGTGAAAGAGTGAAGTCCAGTTTTTCAGTATACCTATGTAGACAAGTAGTCTATTTTGGTCGGTTAACTTTCCCAACCAAAACATATCGAAATTTCTTGATTTTTGTCTTCCTGGAAAGCTCTTGGCATCTACTCTTAATCTCCCAAATATCTCACTCAGAAGTTTTATATTCTGTGAATTTTGGTCAGAGAGTAAAGTCCAGTTTTATAGTGTACTTATGTGTGCAAGTGGTCTATTTTGGTCAGTTAAATTTCCTAACCAAAACTCATCCAAATTACTTGTTTTTTGGCTTTTTGGAAAGCTATGTGTGTCTACTTTCTCTCTAGCAAATATCTTTCTCAAAGGATATATATTCAGAGAGTTATCAGTCCGAGAGTGAAGCTCAGTTCTTTAGCATACCTATGTGGACAGGTAGTTCATCTTTGTCAGTTGTGTTTCTTAATCAAAACTTGTCCAAATCAATTTATTTATAGCTTGTTAGAAAGCTCTCTTTGTCTACTTTGATTGACTAAAGGCTCAAGTCCATTTGAGTTTTGTATTGAGAGCAGCAAGCTATCTAAGGTGTAGCTATTTGTCCAAGTGCTAGACATACAAGGTTTCACTACACACTTCCGTTGCGCATATGAGAACTCATTCTCCACAGTTGCTATCAGAGCAAACTTGGTGCTGAAGCTTCATCAACAGAGCTGGAGATAAAGAAAATCAAAAGAGGAGCTATAAAACAAGGTGGAGCTTCACAAACGCAAGAGCAAAGGACTATAACTATTCGAGGTAACTCTCAAAGTCTTTGATACTCGTCAATGGCTTACTTGGGTCAAGAAGTAGAGAAGTTGGATAAGGATAACTATCCCGTGTGGAGGTTTAGAATGAACAACTACCTAATGGGAAAAGGCTTGTGGGGGTATTGTGAGTGGCGATGATGCTCAACCTCAAATCAATCAAGCTATGGCCACCAAAGTCCAAAGGAGGCAAGCAAAAGAATGGGAAGAGAGGAATATGAGAGTCATGTTCCTCATTTCACAAGTCATTACTAATGCCATGGTAGGGCATATTCAACATCTACAAAAAGCTAAGGATGCTTGGGAAGCTCTTGAAAGGATGTATTCAACAAATACCAAAGCTAGGAAGCTTCAACTCAAGAATGAGTTGAACACAATAAAAAAAAGTTTGAGTCAATCCATAGCTGAATATACTTTGAAGATTAAGTAGCTAAGCGATGCTTTAGCTTCTATTGGCACAATGGTTGAAGACGAAGATCTTGTGTGTTATACTCTCAATGGATTGAGAGAAGATGAAAGATGGAAGCCTTTTATAACTTCCATTAACTTGAAAGATGCATATCCAGGTTTTGAACAACTAATCCCTCATCTTGTCACAGAAGAGCTTAGCTTTGGCGGTCCCAAGGGAAAGGACAACCACAACCAAATGTTATATGCAAGTCGAGGTAAAGGAAGAAACTCAAGAGGAGGCTCAAGAGGAAAAGGAAGAGGTCACAACCACTCCAACTACAATCAAAACAATTCGGAAGACAACAAGGATGCATCAAATGCCAACACACAAGGAAGAGGTCGAGGTAGAAGTAGAGGAAGAGGTCGAGGCTCCTACAACTCTCATAAAGGTATAACATGCTATCACTGTGGTAAAGTAGGACACTATGCTAGTGATTGTTGGCTGAAGAATGGAAGACCAAATGGAGGCAATCAAAGGAACCACAGCAACTATGCAAGCACCTCAAGTGAAGGAAGCAAGGACACACTACTTGCAATGAGACATGGGTATAGAAGCTCTTGTGAAGATGACACAAAAATGGTACATTGATTCAGGTTGTAGTAACCATATGTCATGCCAAGGAATTTTGTTCACTAATCTACAGGTACCAAGTGGAAAAGGATGTGTTGAAACAGGTGATGATACTCAACACATGATTGAACATATTGGAGATATAAGGCTTGGAGATACAAGTAGAGAAAAGGTACTATTTAATGTTCTTCATGTTCTTACAATTTCAAAGAACTTGATTTCAGTAAGACAAATGGTAGAGAAGGGTTATCAGTTCATATTCAATGAGAATGGGTGCTTCATAAAGAATCCAAAGGAAGGCTTCAAGGTCATTGCTCGAGGTAGAAGAGAAGGAAGGATGTTCACTTTGGATGTCCAACACCCACATGGAAAGGTCATGTACATTCAATGTGGGAACAAGAAGATTTTAGAGCTGGACTTATGGCACAAAAGAATAGGACACATCAACATTCCAAAGCTGAAGGACATGAGCAAACATGAAGTGGTAAGAGGTCTTCCAAAATTTAATAGCATTGGACTACATGAGTTATGTGAAGCTTGTCAACTAGGAAAGCAAACGAGGCAGCCATTCAAGAGGAGCAATTATGTGGCTCCAAATGTCTTGGACTTGATACATACGGATGTATGGGGACCAACCCAAGAGGCATCAATGGCTGGTAATAGATTTTTTGTCACCTTCATTGATGATCACTCAAGAAAGGTATGGTTGTTTTGTATGAAGCAAAAATCAGAGGTGTTTTCTATATTCAAAAGATGCAAAGTTGAAGTTGAAAAAGAAACAAGAAGGTCTATCAAAACCTTAAGGTCCGATGGTGGAGGACAATACTTCTCCAAAGAATTTTCAGATTTTCTACAAGAGAACTGTTTTGGCAGTAGCCAGAGGCATAGAAGACGCGGAAGCATGTAAAGGCAGAGCAGGGAGCCAGTCGAATGAATTTTTTCAAAGAATTATGTTTTAAAATACTTTTCAAAAACCTCCAACAGTGATTTTTATCACTATTATAACATATGTAATATAGAAAAACCCTTTTCTTAATTTCTTGCTCCATTTTGTGCAAGCCAAGGAGTCCTCGAGCTTGAGGAGCTTAGGTAGAATGAGCGTATCAATTTTGGTTATTTTTAGACACCGTTTACCCTCTCAAATAGCGCATAGGACCTATTTTTTAACTATGCCGGTCACTAGATGTGAAACCGGTCAAAACTAGTCTAGAAACTATAAAAAGAGCTAGAGAGCTCATTTTGGAGGTTAGCTTGAGTGAGTAGAGAAGAGCTTAGAGCTATTTTGAGCTTGTAAGAGTGTTCTTGAGTAATAGAGTTGATTTCTCACCTTCCATTGTGTCTTGCTTGTCTCTTTGTAGTGTGTGTGTATGTGTGTGTGCATCTCTATGCTTCTCACCTTCACTCTCACTTCATCTCACATTCACGATCTTCATATCACTCCTATCTCTTCTGCGGGTCTAGGACAAATGTGTGATGGTAAGAGTATAGCAAGAAGTGGCGTTGGAAGGTAAAAATTTCAGTTTTTGTTGTTGTTTTTAGTTAGTTTTTAGTGTTTTTCACCTCCCCCACACTCCATCTTCATCACCGCATCATCATCTCCAACTCCAAAAAAATCAAAAAATTCACCATATCCACCCATTCCCCTCATTTGTGCATGTGCAAGAGAGAGAGAGAGAGCTTTTGTGCTTGTGTGTACTTGTGTGTTTTTGAGTTTTCTTGCAAGTACAGAGCTCCAGAGCATCAGGAAAGCTGCAAAAAGGTAAGAAATGTACTCTCTGTCAAAAATTACCGACTGTGTCAGACCATCGCGATGGTCTGCAAAGTTCGGAATTTGAGGTAAGCGACCACACCACGAGGTAGGCGACACAAGCGTATGCACGAATCCACAGACGCATTTCAAAAATTCACACTTTGGTGGACCATCGTGATTGGCTCAGACCATCGCTATTGTGTCACACCATCGCGATTGGCTCACGCCATCGCGACGGCTCGGCCGGACCATCGCGACGGTTCACTTGAACCATCGCGACGGTCCTTGACCATCGTGACGATCCCGTCGATCCCACGCCATCGCGATTGGCCCATGCCATTGCCTCGATAGTGCCACGTGGCAAGCTAGACCATCGCGATTGCTCACTAGCCACGCCATCGTGACGAGACCCTTACACCATCGCGACAATTCAAAATTTGGACCATCGCGATTGGCTCACGCCATCGCAACTGTGACCATTGCGACGGTTCACATCGGACCATCGCGACGGTTCATGTTGACCGTTGACTGACGCCATCGTGATTGTTCACTCGATCGGACCATCGCGACGCCTCACCCCGACCATCGCGATTGCTCACATTTAGACCATCGCGACCGTGCACTTCAGACCATCGTGAAGGTTCGCGCACATGCCATCGCGACGGTTCGCCTAGACCATCGCGACGGTCCCAGACCATCGCAATCATCTCAGACCATCGTGATTGCTCACCCAAACGCAAATTTTAGGGTTTGATTTTTTGACCAATTTTGGGGCTATTTTTTGAAAATTTTTGGATCATTGCACTCATAGGAGACCCCTTAGCTCATATTTGAAGAAAAACCTGTTTGTGAGTTTTCACCCCCTAGGGCCTGAACGGTCATATCTTTTTCATCCGAAGTACCACAGAAAGTCGAATTCCTGACGCATACATTAAGACAAGAATCTAAAGAAATTTAAAAAGAATCAAGAAAGTAATAACAAAGAATCATTGACGATCTGAGCGTGTACTAAATGTGCAAGGAAGAAAATTAATGAACCTTAGATCGGGCAAACATATAGGTAAGTCAGACCGACGAAGCCTTAGATCATCAGAGGCAAGTGTAGGAACTACTGCACGATCGTGGGCTCAACAATTGAACACTAGTTACCCCTACGAGAGCTCAGACACGAGTGAATCAGAAATGGCATTTAGCACAGAAAGACCAGAAGGAGGGTCAAACGTAGCATATTTAGAAAGACCTGAAGGACCCTATAGGACTCAACTAGAGTTTCTCCGAACCAACCGCTTAGGTGCTCGCATCTATGAGGATGGTTTGAGAAGACAAGTGGTGCAAATGCATAACCCTGATCAACCCATTGGATTGGAACGTCCAGTGGTGAAATTCGAGAGAGACACGTACATAGACAAGGAAGGAACGATGTACATCTTAAGTACGCAGACAAACAATACGAATGAGTTTGGCGTAATTCAGTTGGAAACAGAAGCAAGATCCCAAGGAAAGGAACCATTAGAAGAACCTAGAACACCTAGAGGGAAATCTGTACTGACACGAGTACTGGTTCCAGATTGGACCCCTCAGGATAATAGAAGCATAGAGTTGTTTGTAAATAAAGAAACAGACGAAGCATTTTGGAGGTACAGAACGGAACAACCTAGCGAGGTTGGTTCCATTATAATCTATTAGTTCAAGGACCCGGATACACCTGGAAAGGTTGTATACCTGGATGAGACTTCAAAAAGAGCCTTTGTGGTGCCTGGCCATGCTAGAAACACGTACACATGGAGAGGTGAATTGGTATTCCCTCCATCACGAGCAAACGTAAACGCAAGCCAACAAGGGGCAGGAACATCCTCAGCCCACGCTAATCAAAGGGAGAAAAATAAAGAGAGACCCGAAGTAAGCTTCACTCATCCCATAGGAAGAGATAGAACCACCATAAACACGGACAGAGCGGATAGACAAAGAGATCATGGAATACCAGGTGGTAGAGATGATTTTCCTCTACGAAGACCACACGAACACGCAAGAATATTGAGACCCACTCAATTAGTAAAATCAATGAAAAATTATTTTGATGGGACAGGAGATCCCTATGACCATGTCGCAGAATTCAAGCAAGTGTTAAGAGCAGAACAGGTCGAAGACATGTTCACGCAATATAATGCATTTGGGCTAACGTTAAAGAACACCGCTTTAACTTGGTTCCAACCATTGCAACAGAGGCAATTTAGAGACATCCATCACTTTTTAGAGTCATTCATCACTGAATTCTCTAAAAGTGGGATCAGACATGACACGTCTTCGTTGATTCATAGTTTCAAACAGACCCCTCAGGAAACAGTAAGACTGGCAGGACGTAGGTTTAGACAATATGTTGAAAGATGTCCAGTACAAGAGCTACCCTCACAGGCCAAACAAGTGTCATTGTTTCTAGATGGCTTGTTGAGCTCTAAACTACGCTCCTACGTATACTTGAAAGAACCCAGAACGCTAGAGCAGTGTGTAAGAATTTGCATAGACATTGAGGACAACTTAGGAGATGAGTTGGAACTCTCAAAAGTCTACAAGGACTCATATTGTTCTTCTCTAGCATCCACCAAATTGTCTAGCTCAATAGAGGACCTAGCAACTAGGAGTTTCTAGTAAACAGATGCCCAAAAACTAGGAGTTTCTAGTAAACAGATGCCCAAGTTAACAACTAACGTACGTTGTTACACCTGTGGTGGAAATCATTTGGCAAATGTGTGCCCCAATGCAACACAACCGCAAGCCAACCCTAGTGGCCAATACTGTACAATTCAGAGAAGATACACAAATCATACAGCTCAAGACTGCCCATACAACAAACAAGCAGTGAGACAGAACTACCCGCAAGCATACCCGCAGCCAAGTAGGTATCAAGGCCAATACAATGCTCAGCCATATTACTATAGGCCTCCTCAGAACTATCCATATCAGGCTCAACAGAGACCTCAACCTGTTTTAGCTCAGCAGCCACCCCCACCAGCGAATGTCATCTCAGTTAAATACGCTGCTGCAGAAGAGAACGTAAGTAGGGCTTTAGTGTCGTCTTCACCTTTGATCACAGAGAGTGACCCAAACTCAAACAGTTTTGACTCCACTCATGTAGATAGTCCACCCGCGTACTACACAGAGTCACTAGAACACGTAGAAACATATCATTATGATAGTCCACCAGTGGAACCGAGTTGGGAGCCCGAATACGCTAATGTGATGTACACGAACCCAAACCCACAACCCCAATTGAGACAGCAAAGACCAGAGGGCCCTAGAGGACCATGCTTTAGGTGCCAAGGAGATCACTTCATAAAGGATTGTCCACATCCCCCGATAGCAGGGCAATCACAGTACTATAACATCCAAGGCTTTTGTGCCGATTGTGGCAAAGAGCACATCATAAAAGATTGTCCTAAGAACCCAGTTAACACTTCAAATGTGACACCGATCAACATGATAGGTATTGTACACAATGAAGATGGATCCAACCCTACATACGTGCCTATTCAAGCTATAACCAGAGCCCAGGTGCTCTTACAGAACCAACAGCTTAACCAAGAGAAAATAGCCGGAAATAGTGAAGTTGCAGAATCTAGCAGTAAAAAGACGAAATCTTGGAAAGATTCTAGAGAAATAATTAAGAGAAAATCGAGTAAAAGGATAACTGAGTTGGAAGGAAGTCTCAAGGAATCTAGAGCCAAAATACTAGAATTGACTTCACAAGAATTGAATCAAGAGAGCCCAGCTCAAAAATCAGGATCAGTTTTAGCGGAACCCATACCAGAAAATCTAGACATGATGTTTCGTGCATATCAGGCTAGATTAAAAGAGGGACCTCATGTAGCTGAAATGAGTAAGAACTACCCTCGAGCAGACTTAGAAATTGAGAGGACTAAACTTTGCATGAAGATGGTAGCATTAGCACAAGCTTTGTTCGAAGCCTCTAGATATCTAAATTGGAATAACATGGCAAAACCTAAACTACACTTTCAAGGACTAATGGAGAGGCTTAAATACTTGATAGGAAGCAAAGAGAAAAAGGATCAGTATAGGAATCCTATCATCCCAGAGACACAGGAAAGAAATGCACCATCCCTGTCTCAAGTACCTAATACAGAGAATCAAGACAATCTGTCTTCCATACATAGATACTCACATGAATTTTTGAGAGAAATCCAAGAAGAAAAGTGGAGAAAAGAACAAGGAACTCATCCTCCTATTCAAGAAATAGACGACTTGCAGGAACAATTTCCCCAAGATATCCCCTCTATTTACGATGATGTAGAGGAAGAGCAACTGAGTGAACACACAGGTTTTGAATCCGATTCTTTACAAGAATTACGTCAGTTCACAGGACCTTGGGAAGCTAAGTCTATTAGCATGAGAGCACCCACGATAATAGTGAGGAATGAAGAATCAGTAATCCCAAGAAACACAGAAGTGATCAAGAACACTAAAGTACAGTGTAATCTCACTCTCGAAGAATTGTTGAAGGTAAAACCGGAATTGTGGAAGCATGTAGCAAATCAATTCCCTGAGCTTGCTACTACTCCCTCACAGGTAGGAACACACAAGAAGGTACCAGAGATACCAGTAGAAAAAGATCGGAGATGTAAGTGAAGGAGAGGAAGGTAATACATATCTTCCAATAACCCATCAGGGCTACACCACGAAAGGCATCTTAGATTCAAGAGCCGGAGTAGCCATTGCTACCACCGCTTTATGGAAACATTGGGGTAAGCCAGCACTCAGACCTACCAGGATGAAACTACAAATGGCTGATGGACACATAGAAAAACCATTAGGCTTACTAGAAGGCATATCTCTCACCACTTGTGGTGTAGAGTTTGAGCATACCTTTGCCATTTGTGATTTTAGTAAAAATCATGCTTACGAGATGATATTGGGACGACCATTCATGCGTCAGTTGCAAATTGTACAAGATTGGGGAACTAATTCTTTGTACTTGCAACATTTAGGAGTGACTACTAAAGTCAATCTTAAAGACTATTCACATCGAGACGTACCCCCAATACAATGGAATACCATCCATAAGACACCAGTAGAAACAGAATCAGTACACTCTTTGGAGTCAGACCCCTCATGGTTACACGAGGACACTCATCTATGGATGTGTAAGGTTGCAAAACAAGAGGAAGAACGGTTAGAAGCCAGGACCTTAGGTGCAGAACAACATCCAAGAACCCTTCAAGATCCAGCTTATGCACCAGTAGTATTTCCAGATGAGGAATTCGAACCCCATGGTTGGGCAGAAATCTTAGCAACCATGGACGTAGCCATCAATGAAGAACAATGGACACCCCACTGTGACGAGGATGGCTATGACATTTCAGTTTTCACGATAGAGACAATCATGTGTGATTCAATTTTGGAAGAATGTGAACCTAACACTGATGCATTTGAGGATGCGAGTGATTTTGATTTAGAGTCAATTATTACGGACAATCCCTTTGCATCAGAAGAAGAATATTTTTACGAAGTAGAAACTTACCCTCAGAGACACGAAGAAATCATGAATGATGTGAGGATAGCCACTCAAGTGACTGATAAGAGTGAAGGAAAGAAAAGAAAGAAGAAAGAAACCATGCCAAAAGAAGAAGAATCTTTGTTTGAGGTTCCAGAGAATTTCAAGAAGTATGAAATAGAAGACAGACGAATAATGGTACGAATGCCTAACAGAAAAGCTGATGTCGGAGAAGTATATGATAACCGAGAGAAAACCAAAAAAATCATAGTTGCCATAGAAGGAGAAGAAGAGAAATGTACCTACATAGGGCAGATTTGACAGCTGAAGAAGAAGAAGAATTAGTTGCCCTATTGCGCGAATATAGAGATGTTTTCGCTTGGAGTTACAAAGATTTGAAAGGAGTAGATCCAGACATATGTTCCCATAGAATCCCTATGACTCCAGATGCGAAACCTACGAAACAGAAACCATACACGTACAATGATAACTACGCTGCGAAGATTAAAGAGGAGATAGATTGCTTGATAGAAGCAGGATTCATTTACGAAATTGAGCATACCGAATGGGTATCCCCCATTGTGGTTGTGCCCAAGAAGAATGGAAAATTGTGTGTGTGTATTAACCTTAAAAAAAAGTTTATGCAGCCACGATTAGAGATAGTTATCCTCTTCCTATCACAGAACATTTATTGGAAAGAGTTGCGGGCAAGGAAGTTTACAGCTTTCTTGATGGTTTCTCAGGCTATAATCAAGTAGCCATTGCTCCAAAAGATCAACACAAGACGGCTTTTGCCATAGAATGGGGCATATTTGCATTTCGTGTGATGCCTTTTGGCTTAACAAATGCACCCGCCACTTTCCAGCGACTCATGTGTCATGTTTTCAAGGAATTCTTACGCAAGAATTTGGAAGTTTATGTCGATGACTTATGTGCACATTCAAATGTAAGACAGACACATATCCCAGAGTTAAGACAAATATTTGACAAATGTCGAGAATATTAGGTTTGTTTGAACCCAAAAAAATGCGTTTTCATGGTCAGACAAGGCAAAATTTTAGGACACATTGTGTCAAAGAATGGAATCTCTACAGACGAAGAAAAGGTGAAAGTAATTGCAGAATTACCTAGACCAACTAACGTGAAAGAGGTAAAGGCATTTATGGGCCATTGCGGTTATTATAGAAGATTCATACACATGTATGCAATCATAGCCAAGCCTTTGTACTCTCTTTTGACCCATTTTGAATGGACAAACGAATGCGAGAATTCATTCAATGAACTCAAACGACGTTTGTGCTCAGCACCTATATTGACAACCCCAGATTGGAGTAAGCCATTCCATGTACATGTGGATGCATCCAATTACGCCATAGGATGTGTGTTAGCACAACCCACGAATGAAGGTAATATAGATCTCCCCATAGCTTACGCGAGCAGACAGTTGAACGCAGCAGAAAGAAATTACACCACTACGGAACGAGAAGGATTAGGGATGATCTACACGGTAAAGAAATTCAGACATTATTTGTTGGCAAATAAGTTCAAATTCTTTACAAATCATCAAGCATTGTTGTATTTAGTCAACAAGCCATGTAACACAGGACGACTGATACGTTGGTTTCTATTACTCATGGAGTATGATTTTGAAGTAGTAGTCAGAAAAGGAAAGACACATCTCAGAGCTGACCACCTTTCAAGATTAACCTCAGGAGAAGCTCCTCAAGGAATAGTGGACAAATTACCCGATGCATACTTGTTTAACCTTGAGATAGCACCAGAATGGGCTAAGCCGATAGTCCCTATTCTCACGTATGGACCCAAGAATCCTAGGATAAGGATCAAGGAAGGAGAGATTACCAAGTCTCAGAGATACCAAATCATAGCAGGAAGCATATATAAACAGGATAATCAAAAGATTCTTGCTTGTTGTGTAGATGAATCAGAACATGCAAATTGGTTGCAATTAGCACACATAGGTGCATTAAAGCAACATCATTCGAAACATCGAACATTACAGACTCTGCATAGACTAGGAGTATATTGGCCTACGATGGAAGCAGATGTCTACAAGTTGTGTAAAGAATGCCATGTTTGTTGTGAAAGACCACTAGTAGAACATGCTACATTATATCACGTGTCTCTCACACCAGACTAGAGTGAACCTTTAGTGACGTACTTGAGGACGAAAACATTCCCTCAAGGAATGACTTTAGCATGACAACGAAGTGTAGAGCAGGAAGCTCAAGAGTATTCACTTATTGGCGACAACCTATACAAACGCGGATGAGACGGATATTTAAGACACTGTGTTCATGAAAGCGATTATTTGAGCGTACTAGAGACTGCACACCAAGGTGTTGCAAGAGATCATTTTGGACCCGATAGAATAATCAAAGCCATCCTCTTTGCAGGATTATGGTGGCCCACTCTTCACATGGATGCGCATACCTATGTGAAGAGATGTGATGTGTGCTAAAGAACTCAGTTTCCTACTCGCAGAGATGAAATGCCATTAAAACCCATGATGGGCGGACATGCATTTTCTAAGTGGGGTATAGACTTTGTAGGACCCATTAACCCCCCTGCAAAAGGTACACATGCTGAATACATTATTGTCGTGAGAGATTATCTTACCAAATGGGTAGAGGCAAAAGCCACGAAAGTTAGAAAAGCGAGGTTATGGACCTATGATCATTAAAAGACTCTCGACAAGTGGAGCAGTACAGTTAGCCACTTTAGAAGGAGATATAATGCCTAATTACATTAGTGGCTATAGAGTCAGGTTATACCAAGAACCTCTTACTGAGGATATGCTTAGACGACTCACGTTGGCAAAGACATTAGGGGAAAAAATGAACCCTGCATGGGCCTTGTAAGGATCCCTAATTTTTAGGGATTAAGCTTAATTCTGTTCTTGTTTAAGGGGACAAAGTGCATTTAATAGGGCACTTTTTAGTAGGCTGGAGTAGGCTTTTTTTTAGGCTTCAATAGGCCTCTCTCTTTCTTATTCTAAAGAGAGAGAAAGAGAATCTACTTTCCACATCATCAAACTCGTACATGTATTTGAATAAAAAAATGATTTTTTTTAAAAAGTCTCATTTTCAGTGTATATTAACTCAAAAGAGCCTATTTTTTAATATATATGTCAGAAGTTACTTTTTTGGGCCCATTTTCTGAAGTTTCTTTTAGAAAAAGTATAATTTTCAAACTCCCTCCAAAAGTAAGTGCCACATCATCAAATCCGTGACTATGCTTCCCCCAAAAAATGACTTTTTTCAAATTTCATCATTTTCAGCCATACTCAGTGGAAAAATACACTTTAACCCATACACATACAAGAAAACACATTTTTTGAGCAAAATCTATGCTTTAGACTCCCTTCCAACCGGTTTTTCATCTTTGTTTTTGATATTGTTGGTCATTAGCAAAGATGGTGTTGACACGTATCACAAACTTCACAGTAGAACGTCCTCATGCTCCTGCATCAACAAGTATCCATGTTCGTGTGCCTAGAGAGTTTGCTCCAAATACACGATGCAACAATGATGCCAATTCTCAAAATGAACGTCGTGCGGCTGGAGAAAAAAGTATTGATCTTTGGGCTCATGGTTCACTCTATCCTCTTGATCCAATATCTTCTTACCATCCAACATTCCATAACCTCTCAACTTTACTTCAGTTCATTGGTGCGGGTGAAGCTGGACTATTAGGTTACTGCAAGAGATTATCTACACATTCACTTGCTACTGCTAAGTATTGGTTCCAACAACATCACATCCATCATATGAGGGTGGTCACTTTAGAAAGCACAATCATATCTTTACAAAAACAACTTGCAGATTTGGAACAGGATAGTGAAGCAAAACAAAGCACAATTTCAAAGTTAACTGCCAATCTCCAGCAGCTGAAAGAGACTCCACTTGGTATGAGACATAGGAAAAGATCATTGTCATCCTTTGAAGCTCTTTCAAAAGGTGGTGGAGCACGCAAACGACGTATATATGCAACAAGGTGAGTGTTTGTTTTACTTTTATATTTTTTAATGAAGATTTGTAATGGAATATTTCATTGTGTAGGTCGTTTATTGAAGACATAACTGCTTCATCAACAACACAAGACCAATTCAAGCTGATGAATAGCTGTATAAACACCAAAGAAATCACTTCTGCTTTAGACTCACGCATAGGAAAGTGTATTAGAGTTGTTGTTGAAGCTGAGTTTTCAAAGAAGTTAAAAAATCTTATCACAGTGCAAGATGTGCAGGCAATATGTGACGAAGCAGGCATCAGTAGAAATGGGTATACTGCAATGTACACCCTTCTCAGGCAAGCCTTACAATCACAAGGTATTTCTCAAAGTATATTTCCATGCCCATATAAATTGTCTATCAATAAAAAAACTTCAAATGAGGATGTGACTCGTACTATTGGACAATATTTATTCATAGAAGAAACTATGCCTGCCTCTATTTATCATCCAAATATTCCCAAGAAGCAATCAAAAATCCTATCTACACAAGGATTTACTTACACTAAATTCAAGAATATATTTGTGGATCTTCAGAAGCTTCAACAAGCAATGGTTCACTTTTATAGTTCAACAATCAAAGGTACCCCTACTACATTTTATTTGGTGTTGAAGTTCTATTGCATTCAAGTGTCATATTAAGATAATTTTTTCTCTTTTGTGCAGACTGTAATGTTAAGTTAAAGTTCATACTGAAGCTTGATGAGTGTCAAATCATAAAGGGTCGGCGACTAGAAAGGTTGAGTGTGACGCTAATGAACGAAGTTATGGACCATGCAATGAGTGATGAAACTTTAGGAGGGAGGGACCATTTGACTTACAGTGTGCAATCAGAGAGAGATATCTGGTGGTTAGGTGCTATAGAAGTTCCCAAAGAAACAAATAATGTTATTTCATGGATTTTTAGTAGGACTCCGTGGATTACGGAAGTAATCTCTTCTCAAATACATGGGCAAAAGCTTTTTGTAGATGATATAGGTGATTTTGATGTAGAATGGCATTTGGGTGGAGACCTTAAGAGTATAAAATGCATGTTAGGTTGTAAACAAGGAGCATCTTCTCTCTATCCTTGCCCATATTGTACACAAGGTTACAAAGGATCTAAGAGACAGTCTAAACATGCAAGGGCATTGACGAGAGTTGATGACTCTGAAGAAATTGATGAAACAGACTCATTGAATCACAGGGAATGGGAGATATCACTTTTGAGGTGTCCAATGTTACAGGAACCGACTCGTGATAAAATAAGCAATGATTGGAACCCCATTATCCCATTTCCATTAGTCAATGTTCACTTTTGTACTTTGCATGCATTCATGAGGATCTTTGATAGGCTTTTGAAGCTCCATGTTGAATATGCATTTGCAATGAAACCACTAGAGAGGTCTACAATAGCAATCCAGAAAATAGAAGATCTTTTGAATTCTATAGGTTGTCATGGTGGCCACGTATCTTTAGTTGTTAAGAAGTATGGTGAGTCTCAAGAGATTCTACAACAAGTTTCAATGACTGGGAAGAAGGCACGACGTTTCTTTAAAAAAGATGTGAATAGTCAAGTTGATCGGAAATGGGAGCTTTGGAAGGACCTCTGTTCAATTACAACTGACAATGATAGTCAGGTTGATCTCATTAACAAGCGAAAGAAGGTTTGGTCATCGTTCGATCAATTGTTACATTTGATGTGTTTGGCTTCCACTAATGCTTCACAACGAGAATTATTCCAAGTGACTTTGAAGGAGTTTACACAGTCATTCATCTTATCTTGGGGAGAAAGCAACATTACACATTACATAGTAAGTTTCGCTTACATTTTTTTATTCGGTCTTAAACACTATGTGTATATCTTATTGACCAGATCATAGCATATTCTTTTTGCACATGGAGCATATTTTATGAATCGATATGGGTCACTGGACATTTTTAGTACACAAGGAATGGAGAAGTCACATTACAGGGCTAGAGGTGTTTACTTTAAAAACACTCGTCATGGGGGTGGTCTACTCCAATCAAACTATTTAGAAGAAATGTTCAATTGGTTCTTTCGTGCGACATTTGCTAGAAAATATGTAATGGAAAAGGCATGTGAGTCACAACTAGCAAAGATTACACGAAAGCTACAACATGATATTGCAAGAGAGAAGTGGATGTCATCGTCAGGACCCGAACATCATGCCCAATGGCGTTCACAAAGAGTCCGCGAGGGTTCTGCTTGGAAATAATTTCCAAACTCTTAAAATGCATTATACTTTTCAAGGTTTTTATAACCCCTTTCACTTCAAATAAAATTCTACTATTTTTGTGAATATACTTTTAATGTCTTAAAACTAATTTTTATCCATTTAAATGTGAACAGGACAATTCTTAAGTGAAAGCCTATAAATAGAGGTGTCCTTCCTCATTTTACCACTTTACAATCTAAGAGAATGGCACGCACAAAGCAGACTGCTAGGAAGGATCATGTCGTCTACCCTAGCCATGTGCAAGGTACTCAGCGCCCAACATGGATGACACCCCACAAGAAGCGTCGAACCACAAGCCACTCTTCAAGACAAAACTCGGGTGCAGGGACACAGTCCGGTAGCATTGCATCGCGGGGGGATGAAGGTTCACCAGAGAGAGATGTATCCCAAGAAATAAATTATTCCCCTTCTGCATCTCATGATGAGCCTCCAAGGACACCAGTGAAGGCAAGGCCCAAACAACGAGGACATAGACGAGTTGTGATTGAGACATCAAATTTATCGAGTTCCTCAGATGAAGAAAGTATAAATGAGCCACCATGGAACAATGATGATATCCCCGTGAACCATCGAGTAACACAAGGAGGCAAGACACTCCCCCCAGGACAAGGACAAAGACCAACCAATGAAGAAAGAGAGCAAGGTCGGGCAGAGGAAGTAAATGATGAGGCAAGACCATCTAGGCGTCCTCCAAGAAGAAAGAAGAACTATCAACCACGTCGTAGACCACAACGACCACAACCCAACATCCCCCCAAATGCAAGAGCACCACAAAGGCGCAGAAAGCAAACCAGAGCCTTTGCGGAGATTCGACACTATCAAAAGTCTGTGGAGCTTCTGATTCCACGAAGGTCATTTGCAAGAGTTGTGAAGGAAGAGATCCAACGCTATTGCGCTGGACTTCGTATCCAAGGGATAGCCATTGAAGCTCTCCAAGAAGCTGCAGAGGCGTATCTTATATCAATGTTGGAGGACTCTAACCTATGTGCTATCCATGCAAAGAGAGTGACAATACAACCTAAAGATTTGCAGCTAGCTAGGAGAATTAGAGGGAATAACCATTAACCATAATTTGTACTCCCTTGTTTGGATAACCTTTTGTATATTCCATACGATGAATATTTTGTAAAACCCAAATGATGAATATAATCTTTGTCTTCTCATATTTGCTCTCCCAAATGTTTATCTCTTAGTGTACATGTTTTGAAGTTTATTTCTCCTATGTTTGTAGGTGTGTTTTTCCAGTACATCTTTGAAGTGTTTTTCATAGTTGTATCATTCTTTTTTCTGTACTTGTTGTAAGTGGTAATGCTATTTAATGCATTTCATGGCCAAGAAATGCCAAAAAAAGGCCTGCCACAGAAACGCGGGGATGGGCCTTGCAAAAGTTTTGCAGGGCCTATCCCCGCGTTTCTGTGGCAGGCCTTTTTTTGGCATTTCCAAGCCATGAAAACCCATGCCATGCACATGGGGGCATATGATTGGCCTTGGCTAGAGTGCACTGCATGCTAAACCCCTGACCAATAGCTAAGCAATGTTTATGAACATACATACATGCACTGATTTACTGCTGCATGCTTATATGCACCCAGAGGAGTCTTAATTTTCTCTAATTATTGCATATAAGAAGAGTGTTCCACATTTCCCCAAGTGAAGGTGCTAATTGAGAAGATAGACTTGCAATACAGGTAACCTAGTGCATAGGATGGCCTAGGAATGCAAAAAAAAGGCCTGCCACAGAAATGCGGGGATGGGCCCTGCAAAAGTTTTGCAGGGCCCATCCCCGCGTTTCTGTGGCAGGCCTTTTTTTTGCATTCCTTAGCCATTCCATGCATTTTGGGCAACACAAATTACAAGAAACAATGGAAAAAGACTGATTAAACTGTGCAAAAGTTATGAGATTGTCAAACCATAAAGATATAATAGATTGAATGCACATGGAAATTGGAAAAACAAAACATTGGTATTATAAAGTTTTTACAATTGGCTCTTGGCCTTGAGCCTCTCCACTACATTCTTTCTTCTCTGAAAAGATAGAGGCAATTGGTAAGTCAAAACTGATTGGGATATTAATTGAGGGTCTGTCAATCCAAGACCCAAAGCTATTCCTATTTGACCTAATATTTTTCCTCTAAAGTTAACTCCTAGGGTAGTAAGGGCAAGGGACTTCCTAACTAGAAATATACAATTGGTCCCTTGCATTATTGTAGATAGGCACAAAACTTTACTCAAGGCCTTCATACACCAAGTCATGAAGTGTCCTTGAGGGGAAAAGTCCTTGTGGATTATTACAAAATCTTCCTTTGGCAATTTTCCAATGTACTGTGCCAAGGAAGAGCCATGGCCCCGGGAAACACGGTCACCACCACTCCTTGCTGCAAATTTATCCACTTCAATTGTTTCCTGCACATAGACAATCATAAAATTAAATAGATACATCTTGTATGAATATGAGACAACCATAAATGTCAGTAGAGACTTACATCTTGAAGCCTGTCTTCATCCTCTCCTCTTCCCATTGCATCTAGTGGAATTGATGAATGGGCCATGCCACTTTGCTCCACAATAGGGGATGTTGGAATCTTCTTCTCCAAAATTCTTTCCCTTGCTGTGGCTAGATCTTCTTCACTGGCATCTTGGTTGGCATGGCTCAAAATCTCTTCACACACAAATGCAATGGTGTCCGCAACTGATTCACCAAGTGGAATTGTTGCCTTTTCGATAATGTCAGAAGTGTTGTCCATGGGAACATCCGAGGTTGAGCTGAAAATACTAAGGCATTCGTCGAGGCGTAGACCGAATGCCTTCTCAATATCGTGCAGGAACAAAAATTCCTCTCCATCAACAAGTACAACTGAAAACATTTCCATCTCTACCTCTGGTAGAGTGGGTTCCACGGGGTCTAAGTTGGAGGGTGGACTCTTCTGTGTACTGGCTTCCTTTAATTTGTCCACTACTCCTTGAGGAAATTCTCTGGAAATTTTTTGACTCTCTTCTAATAAGTTGAGAGCTTCTGTCTGGGGTTCCTTCTTGTCATCTACAAAACCCCCAGTAACAAGATGGGGTAGGTCCATGGGTGAAGGTTCGGGCTCCTCATTGACAAAAAAGATTGTTGTTGCTATGTAGGAAAGATATTTTCTTCCCATTTTCCTTTTCTTATTTAATTGTTTAATTAAGGGCACTGTGTCATCTAACAGGTGCCCTGAAGCCTCAGCAATCGCCATGAAACGCTTTAAGCGCTTCGCAAATGCCTCATCTCCTTTATGAATGTAAAAAAGCAGGTCACAGGGGACCCATTTACACTCATATGCTGGAATATCTATGGCATATCTTAAAATATAGAGTTCCATAAAATCTGTGATCTCATCGATCACATCGGAATTCATGGCTATTGTCCCTTCAAGATTAGGGACTCTACAGACTACGTCATACAAATCTGTACGACCATTGTAGTCTGTAGTTTCCAAAAACTCCATGAATAAATCTCGAGGAGATTTCATGGGAGTGGAAGTGCTAGCAGCCATTGCTTGTGCGTGAGATTTCTAGAGGCTTGCAGTCTGTGCTTTCTAGCTCTTTGAGAGTGCAAATGTGAGAAATGAGCACATAGAGCCATTTTTATAGCAGTTTCAAGTTTTTAAATTGACTGGGCCCACTTTTAAAAGTATAGAATAAAGAAGTGCAATTTCAAAAAATGAGTTTCGGATGACAAAATAATGCACAGAAAAAAACATGAGCAACCACATTTCAAAGTAGTGAACAGAATTTTTGACATTCCAAAAGTTTTGAAATTATCATTGCAGAGAATAAGGTATATACAATATCTAACATGAATCAATTGTCCTACTTTTTACAAGGTTCTTGAAAGTGCAAAAACCATGAGATACAATGACTAGGGCCCAAGAAGTGACATTATCAGGTTGCAAAAGAACTATGACAATGAGAGCTCTGTTCCATCTTTGCTCCAATCTACAGGGACTTTCATTTTGTATTCCATTCTTCTGCCCACCTATAATCAATTTGCAACAAATTGAAGTCATTAAAGTAAAATAAACAATAACAAAAAGATTACTTTAACAAAAACATGAAACATTTCTCACCTTATGTCCTTGAATTTTGAAGATGGATTGAGTTAGTCCTTCAAACCCCATAATCATCAAGTGTTCTCTCAGATTAGCCAAGGTCCAATGATTATTCACTAAAATAGTTTCTGTTTCATTGTTGGGCAATCTAAGCTTTATTTCAAATGAATGCAAAGATCCCTCTGAACTTTGAAATGGTATCCATTTGCCAAGTTTGCACATCCAACGATCATAGTAGAATCTGATGTATAATGAAGTACGTTGTTTCAAATATCGAAATGCTATACCTGTTCCACCTATTTTACAGAGATATTTATCACCTTTTGCAATTCCTTCCATCAAACCCCAATTTTCACCAAGAAGACTTTCGACTTGCTCATATGTGATATCTTTACACATGAACATGGTGGAAGTCTCTTGGAATGAGAATCCTTGGAATAAATATACAAAACAATGAATGGGAAAAGACCAGTGCAAACCTACACACCTAGACACTTTTGTGAATTTCAAAGAGTTATGTATATCCATTACCATCTTTTGCTTCAAAGATGATACGGACCATATATCAGGTTTTGGCCACTCCAAGCTAAGAAGAGAATGTACTTCAATTCTCTCTAACCTTCCAAAACCATTCATTGTAGAGGGTACAACATATCTATGTGTGTAAAAGAAAAATCTATCATGGTAAAGTTGAGCAGGAGATATATTTGGAAAGACTAGTGCACCAACATCTGCATGCAATGCCTAGAAAGTACCTGTAAGACTATGAAGTGGTTGCTCTTCCACCAAAGTAGAAGGAAATACATCTGAAACAAACAAAAACATATCTAAATAGTTCAGAAATATATCCGACACAAGAAAACATAAAATATTGTAGAGTAATACTTACAGTTCACAGGATATCTCATACTACTAGAGTTTTCAAGTTTCATAGTTGCCATTGTAAAAACATGTTGTACAATAGCAACCATCCCATTGTCTCTATGCTTCTTGAAGCCAAGTAACTTTCCCTTCCAATGAAGATCTAAGTTTCCACGATCTCTAACTCGATGAGGCCCAACTCTAGAGGGTTGCATGTACACCCATGCACCTTTGGAGTACTCATGTGATAGCCACTGCCCATCTGTGGCTTTGATATTGTGACATCTTAATGTGAGGATTTCATCTTTTGGTCGCCTAGAAGCTTTAGATGTTGCCATTGAAGCTAAAGGTCTTCAAGTTACAATAGTAATTCGAGATAGGAGATGCAGGTAGGTTGGAGTGTAGAAACAGGAGCTTCAATGGTGTGCTACAGAGTGAAAGTAGTGGGAAAAGATGACTTTTTGGGACCTGGGTATGAAAATGTGAGGTTTAGGAGGGAAATAACTCTTTTTTGAGTATTTTTTAAAAAACTCATTTTTTTCAGCTCAAAACATGCATGGATTTTGAATTTGGGGTCAAAAAGAGTACTTTTGACCCTAAAAAGTAATGGGGGGTCCATTTTCAGGTGTTATGATGAGTTTTTTAACTTTTCAGAAATTTTGAATTTTTGGGCCCAACTGAGTTACGAGATTCATTCTCTCTCTAGAGGTAGCTCATTAAATAAGGGAGAAATATGTCCCCTCTCCACCCTTCAGCCTAGTATTTTATAGGGCATAGACTGTGGCCACCACCCTCTTCTGATTGGTCCATCACTAATCACTCCTTAATCTAAAAGGCCCATTCAGGGTTCATTTTTTCCCCTAATGAAGCATAAGGAGGAAGAAAATAGAATACGAGCTGAAGCTCAGGCAGAAGCTATAGAACGCATTAAGCGCATGAAGTTAAGAAGACAAGGACTAGGGAGAGAACATTATAACCATCTGGAAACATCACCCAGATATCCCATGGCCATGTGTCAAGTAAAGTCAACCACTCATCCTAGCATAGTGGACAGGAGACCATTCATTACAGTCAGGCTAGAGCACGGCAACCCTTGCCAAGAGCTCAAGGCTTTAATTGATTCAGGTGCTGCGACTAGTGCGATTAGATGGTCCCACTATAAGGATTCAGGAATAGAAATGCGGCCGATTGAGGCATACCTCATAGGGCTAGGAGGCATGGAAACCCCTTGCATGGGTGAGGTGGACCTTCCTATCCTCATAGACGAAGTGACCTTGACAGTGAAGTTACTAGTGTGCCATGACGACGACCTGATAGAACCCCTAATCCTTGGCCAAGACTGGCTATACGATCACTTAGTGGACCTAAATCTTAGACAAGGCTCCTTGCAGATTGGAACCTTAGATCAGAAGCGAGTAATACCGCTTGACTTCCCTAATGGCATTCCGACTGAGGTTTGTAGCCATAGACCCTATGAAATGCATGCGACGGAAGACCAGAAGATCTTTGGCCAGATCAGTCACGTTATATCTACACCAACCCATGCGGGCTTGGCGATGGACAATGGTCAATCAGAAGGCGTCAAGAGATTTTCCCTTGGGCTTCCTGCAAATTAGAAGGGGCAACTGCCCAACCGCTTGGTCAGGTGGACTTCATCAGCGTCCACATGGGCAAAACACCCTGCGGTGCCCATCCTTCCACACTTACTACGGACTGGCCTAGATTAAAAGTACAAAACAGAGCACTTCCTAATGGGCAGGTTTCGCAAGTGTTGGACCTCCCTTCTTTTCCAAAGCAGAGTGTCCATCCGACCTCTCAACCTCAACCACAAAAGAGTCAACCACGACGAAGGAACCCAGACCGACGACAACATCAGACGATGCAAAGAGGAAAGCAGTGTCAGCAACACAAAGCAAGTGGCACAAGACAAATATGGATGCCAAAAGGACAGAAAGCACGATTTCAACAACGCAGGCAATGACAAAAAGAAGTCAAGGCAGAAGCAGAATCAGTATCCAACATCTCCTCGACCTTCTTCTACAAGTTCGAGCACTCGATAAATTTGGATCGCCAAGAAGTACCTAATGAACCGACCCACACCCACGCAGATTTGTGTACCCAAACCATGTAGTATAGCTCAACCCTCAAGCCATGTAAAATACACCCCTCGGAAATCTTTCCGACCCTCCATACCACCAAATCCGATATCATCTTTTGTCCCTCCGTAGAGACCTATCACCCGATCACAAAGTCTTAGGAAGTGGATACCGAAACGTATCCAGAAGTATTCTCCTAACCCTTTGTCTAACATAACTACCACCCCGACTAATCTACAACCTTGTAATAACTCATTCATGACTGAACCTTGTATAAATCCACACACTATAACCCAACATCACCTGTAATAACATCTCATCAAAGAACTGCATGCAATATCTGAAAACATTAGGTGTCTAGAGACCTGCACTAGTTCTGCAAGAAAATTGCATCAATCACTTCACAGCACTTGGCTACACGGGTTACACATCGGTTATGGAAAGGGATTGCGGTCTCACTGTAATGGGATCATAATTAATTTCCATGCTAATGTGTTAATCTTTTGTAGCAGATCTTTTCCATTAGCATGACAATCATCATGCAAACCGAAGAAGGACCATCAGAAGAAGGCCCCAGCGCACCTGTAGCACCTATCGGTATTTTACTCACAGAGTCCCATCCGACGGCTCCACCACCAGAATTTCAAGGTTTCCCAGGACCCATGCCTATTGATGATCCTCCTCGAGGCTATACTGAGAAGATTCATCGCAATTCTCATTGGTTTCAAGGGCTGGCAGGACCATTGGCGGATGCTGAGTTTATATTTGAGGCTAATTTGACTTTTGATGACCGTACATGGCGAAAATATCAGTTCTTCTCAAGAGAGTTCGAAGGACTACAGAACACACAAGACTTAACACATGTTTGAGCAAGAGCCGGCTTCACAGAGTATTTCAATGACCCTTTGCCTAAACCTGACTTCTACAGATGCTATTACTTAATCACTACTTTGATAGCTTCGGAGAACAAGGACCTGCCCGACACCTTCATTTTGCCATCCTTAGTGAACGATCCACCGGTTAGTTCCAGACCCTATGAAACATGGGGACGTTACTAAGTGGGAAGAGATTTTGGCAATCACACCTGAGCTTTCAAAACCACTGCGGATATGTATGCAACATTTTGCTTTCCCCGCTCAGGACAGATTCACAATGCCTCACAAACGAATATGGTTCGGTTTGTATTTATCTTGTATTGGACCTCAGACAGTTGATCTAGCTAGTTGGATCATTGATGGGAAAGAAAGAAGGCCATCAATGGATGTTGCGCCCTCACGCGCATTGTATATATGTGTTTGGCCTATGATTTACCTATCGAGCGAGCAATGACAAGCAAAGAGCTGAAGGCATTCAATGGGACATCGAAGAAAGCTAGGAAGCCTAGTAGAGGACGAGCAGGAAAGCGAATGAGAGGAACTATCCCCTGCCTTCAGGTTCCAGAATCACCCTCACCCCAACCATCTCCAGAGCAGTCTCCGACAGAAGCCACTCCATCTGTACAACCTATTCGCATAAGGTTATCGAGACCAGTTACAACGGAGGGCACTACCAGCACAGTCACTACTCAAGCAGCCACAGTCCCCGGATCCACAACCACCACAGCAAAAGTTCCCACCACTATTGGTGCGAAAGCTTTCTCTTTTTCGATACCCCATTAAGAAGCAGAACAAGCAAATACCACCTTTGATTTTGAGATGCAGGACGTATTTTCAAGTGAATTTCAGTTTTCAGAAGGCCATATCTTCTCTCAGGAATATGAAAGGCCCAGCTACCCTACCACACCATGAGATCAACCACAAGGACAAGTAGTGTCTAGCTCTGAAGAGGAAAGAACAGAAACCGATGAAGATGAAGGCGATGACGAAGCCAGTTAGGGAACTCATGAATCCCAAGAACATGCGCAAACAGACGAACAAGGACAACAAACGGACACCCAAGGTGATACAAGCACACATGAAGAGGAAACCTTCGAAGCAGCAGCTTATACACTGGCCATTAAAAAGTTATACCGTACTATGGAAAAGGTTTGGGCGCGCAAGAAATTGACTGACGAAGAGAGCCGAACACTTATAGAACAGGAGCTTGTCTCGGGCAGGTTTGAAGAAGTATACATCAGAGGTTTCAGAGAGCTTGTCAAATCAGTTGGACCCACTGAAGCCTTAAGATATTTGCAGAGAAAACCGCTACCGTAGTATGATCCTCGCAGAATCCGTCTACTAACCAAACCTGGTGAATATATTTGGGTACCCACCGGCGGTCAGTCTTCAAAACAGGCCAGGGAAGCACATCTTGTCCCTGAAAGCTCTTTGGCAGAAGAAGCCATCCTCGTAGATTCCCCACCCCGTGCTACTACTGTACATACCACCACAGTCGTCGAAGTACCGACCACCCCAACCGCTCCCCCATCACCTCCCATCCATCCAGCCTCCCCTATTCACCCTCCTTCTCCCATAACAACATCTTCCTTCTCCCGTGGAGTAGCAGAAGTCGTCCTTACTCCCATTCATCCCACAATTCCCGCATCCACTCAACCTAGTCTACCCCCTAACACATCCACCTTTCTATCCAACCCATTTCTCCATCCATCTTTTCCATCCATCCCCACACCTGCAAGACCCCTTTTTCCATTCCCACCTCCATTAACCTTCTCCCCAGTCTCACCTCCCCGACCCACCATAACTCCCCAAGCTGTCCAAGACAACCCCTCTGTAAATTATTCTTCGACCTTTGTAAATCTTGTATTTACACCCACACACTTACCCACAATCACACCACTATTCACGGTCACCGCACTCGACACCACATCCAGCGATATGGATATATCACCCCCCACTGCACCTCCACTCACTTCATTTGTGGCACCACAATATTTAAGCACACCACAATTTTCCACAATCACCACAGCATCCACATTCCCACCCCCATTCCCCGTTCCCTTTGCATCTACACCCACTGCAGCTTCACTTAGCACACCATTAATATTATCACCCACCATAGACACAGCATTTCGATAGATGTTCACGTGTATGACGCAAGTAAGAGATGAGTTCACATCTCTTGGAAATAATTATCAGCAATTGCAGAGGACAACCAACGATTTGCAGTCCCAGCTTAATTCATTGTCGATTGAGAATGCATCATTGAATACTCGGTACCAAGAACTACGCGAGGCTTATCACAAGTTGGAACTAGAAAGTGAAGAGAAAGCCAAAGAGGCCACTGCTGATCTTGACAATTTGTTAAGGGCCCAGACAGTTCGCAATGCGATGCTTACACGGAACATGGGCTTACTCAGAAGACACCTAGCAGTAGCAAAGGAAGAGAACCAGCGGCTACAAGAGCAGAACAGAGAAAATTTAGAAGCTGCTCTCGATCACCCAGACCAACCATTAAGTCCTAGCCGGTTCAAAGCAGTGCCCTCCGAATAAATGAAAATGTTGCTCGATGATCACATCAGATTGCTCGATGAATACGATCGAATGAACGAAGAATATCAGAACCTGCAACACAAGGACTACCAGCAACCCAAGGATTACCAGCTCCTATGGACCCTTCTCCTGACATCCTAGAGGAACTCAACGCATTACGGGCCCAGCTATCAACTTTTGAATCAAGGATAGCTACATACGAAGCACCACCAAGGCCGGATTCCCCACCAAAGCTCCCCGCCGATGAAGAAAATGTAACCATTCTAGTGGAGGAAACCTTTGAAGAAGCCTACGAGCCACAACCCATCCCAGGCGGACGAGTCACGGCTGAAGGCCAGATGACTTATGAACTTCCAACCCCCGCATGGATGAAGACAATTGAAGAGCTTGGAACCACCCACTCAGCACGAGTAGAGGCGCAACTGCACACAATGGCAATGATTGAGGAAAGAATTTTATAGTCGCCCTACTTTGCTCATTTGGACCCCCCGCAGATACATATCAGGGCATGAGCTACAGTACAAACCGTATTTTATGCTAATGGCCGAGTATCAGTTGGCCATAGAGAAAGAAACAGGCAAGAAACCATCTCACGCTACTTAGTTTGAGCATGAAGATTTGCCACCGGATGCGCAGCGTGGAGAAATCCATCAACCAAATTGGCGAAAAGATCTATTACAAAAGTATCCTGAGATGATGAGTACATGGATAAAGGCACCATTGCACTTAAAGTACAATCCATGTTGGGGACTAGTGCCACATCGCCGCTCCAAGACAACATTTGCTATTAAAGTACAGAACAACAAGCAGTGCCAGGATTGGTTAAATTACCCATATTTCAAGCCACCCATAGAACTACCGACAGTGGGATACATGATGGCCACGATCCGTCACTGGCTCCCTCGCTTGAAACACATGGACGATATAGCAGCGCACATGAGTGTCAAGATATTTGACATGATGCAGATGGTTTTTAAAGTCTTCAAACGCGTCAAGGCACCTCATGTAAACACCCCGGGCTTCGAGCATGGCAATCTAGATCTTGCATATGATATGAGTACAACGCCATCGCTACGGGTGTGTTATGCCTGGCATTGCAAAATTAAGTATTTACCGGCATGTTACAAGTAGACGTTCGAAGAAATGTTCACAACCGGTTTTTGGGAATACCATTCAGAAGTGTTCATCAGCAAGCCTACACACCTCTTGCACTTATTTGCCTGTGAACAACTGGTATATTCCACGCACTATCAACTCCCACCACCCGATGAACCACAACCAATTGATTGGGAGAAACTTGAGGCAGATTTGGCCCGAGGCATTCGAATATCAGAACACACCCTCGCTCAAGACCTCCTACAGAACTACATCCGACAGACCGCACAACAAGGTTCTGTCGAGGACAACAGAAGTGAGAGGGAGGGGGGTGTGGCAGTAGCCAGAGGCATAGAAGATGCGGAAGCATGTAAAGGCAGAGCAGGGAGCCAGTCGAATCAATTTTTTCAAAGAATTATGTTTTAAAATACTTTTCAAAAACCTCCAACAGTGATTTTTATCACTATTATAACATATGTAATATAGAAAAACCCTTTTCTTAATTTCTTGCTCCATTTTGTGCAAGCCAAGGAGTCCTCGAGCTTGAGGAGCTTAGGTAGAATGAGCGTATCAATTTTGGTTATTTTTAGACACCGTTTACCCTCTCAAATAGCGCATAGGACCTATTTTTTAACTATGCCGGTCACTAGATGTGAAACCGGTCAAAACTAGTCTAGAAACTATAAAAAGAGCTAGAGAGCTCATTTTGGAGGTTAGCTTGAGTGAGTAGAGAAGAGCTTAGAGCTATTTTGAGCTTGTAAGAGTGTTCTTGAGTAATAGAGTTGATTTCTCACCTTCCATTGTGTCTTGCTTGTCTCTTTGTAGTGTGTGTGTATGTGTGTGTGCATCTCTATGCTTCTCACCTTCACTCTCACTTCATCTCACATTCACGATCTTCATATCACTCCTATCTCTTCCGCGGATTGACATTAAGGATGTGGAGCTTCTTAACGTGGTTCTCACCATTGTGCTAGAGCAACAGAATGGGATCAAAAGGCAATTCACTTGTAGGTATACACCACAACAAAATCGAGTAGCTGAGAGAAAAAATAGGCAAATTGCTGAAATTGCAAGATGCATGCTCAACGAGATGAAGGTACCATTGTACTATTGGGATGAAGCTACCACAACTGCCATTCACTTGATGAACACGTGCAAAACATCAGGAATACATCACTTGACTCCAGAAGAGGTATATTCCGGTAAGAAACCTGATCTTACACACCTCAAAGTGTTTGGATGTGTTTGCTTTGTTCACATTCCACAAGAAGTTAGAACAAAGATGGAACCAAGGTCAAAAAAATGCATTTTCATCGGCTACTCGACGGAGCAAAAAGGATACAAGTGTTACAACCCTAGAAAAAAGGAATTAAGAGTCCTGTGAGATGTGGTCTTTGATGAACTAAGACCATGGTATGAAGATAAAGGAAAGGAAAAGATTCTTGAGGAAGATTGTGACGATTATGCAGGAACAAATCAAAGAGAAGTTCAACAATCAAGCACAAAGCTTTTAGGTCCAGAGGCATCTACATCAAATGAAGAATGTTCAACATGGAGGGGGAGTCATTCTTTGTCTCCAAATTCAGCTCATAGTAGAGCCGAAGAAGCAAGTGCTACTCCAAACAATGAGGTAGATGCAAGTGAAGAAGAATATGAAGAGGTAATCACTCCGATGGTAAAGTTGAATAGGTTAAAGAAGCAACTTTCTAAAGGCAATGAAAGAAGATCTTCAAGGACAAGGTATTCAACTCAAAGGTTGAGTTATGATAGTTTTATGGCGACACATTTTGCATACATGATCCAGGTTATCAAAGACAAAGAGCCTGAGACATATGAAGAAGCTTGCACACAAAAGGAATGGAAGCAAGCTATGAAAGAGGAGATCAAAGCTCTCAAAGATAATCACACATGGGAGCTAGTGCCAAAGAAAGAAGGTATGAAGATTGTTCCAAACAAATGCGTGTTTAAAGTAAAGAGGAATGATGATGGTTCACTAGCTAGATATAAAGCTAGATTAGTTGCCAAAGGATTTAAACAAACACAAGGCATAGATTATGATGAAGTTTTCAGACTTGTTGCAAAGATGGGAACTATCAGAACATTAATCGCAATTGATGCGTCAAGGAGATGGCCATTATATCAACTCGACATCAAAAATGCTTTTCTTAATGGAGAACTACAAAAAGAGGTATACATGAGTCAACCGGTTGGATTTGAAGATGAAAACCATCCACACTTTGTTTGCAGGTTGAAAAAGGCACTTTATGGCTTGAAGCAAGCACCAAGAGCATGGAATCAGAGATTGGTAGAATATCTAACTAAGTGTGGATACAACCCAAGTAGTGCAGATCCTTCATTACACATGAAGAAGGAAGAAAATAGAGAGGTATATATTTGCATATATGTCAATGACCTCATCATAATAGGAAATGATGTTACAAGGATTAAGGACATCAAAAGGAAGCTTGGTAAGGAGTTTAAAATTTCAGATCTTGGAGAGCTGAAATATTTTTTAGGAATTGAAGTTGTTTATGGAAAGAGTGGTATCTACTTGATGCAAAGGAAGTACTTGTTGGATGTTCTTTTCAGATTTGGAATGAGTGAATGAAAACCACTCACTCAACCCATGGACACAAATACAAAGATTTGTTCAAATGATGGAGAACCATTGGAAGATGTAACAACATACAGAAGCATTGTAGGATCATTAATCTATGCAAACATTACAAGACTTGATTTATCTTATGTTGTCGGTGTACTTTCTTAGTTTACGCAAGCCCTGACAAGTGAACACTTAAATTCAGCCAAGATAGTGTTGAGATACATAAAGCATACAGTTAATCATGCTTTGTTTTACAAGTTTGATGAAGAACTGTAGGTCAAAGGCTTTAGCGATGCTGATTGGGCAGGTTCAAAGGAAGATAGAGATCAACCTCAGGTTATGTGTTCATGATAGGAAGCAAACCTATCACATGGAGCTCAAAGAAACAACCTACTGTTGCACTTTCATCCATGGAGGCTAAATATAGAGGATTAGCATTTGCCACATGTGAAGCAATGTGGATTAAGAAGCTTTTGGCTGATCTTGGAGTGCAAGTTGGAACCATCCCTATATACGGTGATAACATGTCAAGTATTTACTTGGCAAGCAATCCTATGTTTCATGCAAGGAGCAAGCACATAGAGGTTCACTACCATTATGTAAGGGAGAAGGTATTGAGCAAAGATGTGGAGATAAAGTTCATCAGAACCAAAGAGCAGGTTGCATATATGTTTACAAAGTTCTTGGATGGGTTATAAAAGTGAAGTGGGAGCACATTCAAAACAAAGAGAGAAAGAGGCAAGAGCTCCCAGTATTCAGATCTAGCCATTTTTTCATTTTGTCTTCCCTTAGACTCCTTCCAGTCGCATGTCAGTTTTTACACAGCTCTCTTGCAGAGCTCATATCTCAGTCTATATGTAACCATTTCTTGTGTTTAAACATTCATTGAAAGATTATCTCATGTACTTTCTGCATAGCAAATATCTCCTTGAAATCTTATATACTTTGTGAGATATCATTGAAAGAGTGAAGTCTAGTTTTTCAGTATACCTATGTAGACAAGTAGTCTATTTTGGTCGGTTAAGTTTCCCAACCAAAACATATCCAAATTGCTTGATTTTTGTGCCTTTGGAAAGCTCTTGGCATCTACTTTTACCTTCCCAAATATCTCACTCAGAAGTTTTATATTCTGTGAGATATTTGTCAGAGAGTAAAGTCCAGTTTTATAGTGTACTTATGTGTGCAGGTGTTCTATTTTGGTCAGTTGAGTTTCCTAACCAAAACTCATCCAAATTACTTGTTTTAGCTCAGTTCTTCAGCATACCTATGTGGACAGGTAGTTCATCTTTGTCAGTTGTGTTTCTTAATCAAAACTTGTCCAAATTAAGTTATTTATAGCTTGTTAGAAAGCTCTCTTTGTCTACTTTTATTGACTAAAGGATCAAGTCCATTTGAGTTTTTTATTGAGAGCAACAAGCTATCTAAGGTGCAGCTATTTGTCCAAGTGCTGGACATACAAGGTTTCACTACACACTTCCGTTGCGCATAGGAGAACTCATTCTCCATAGATGATAGGTTGCAAACTTTTTATGAATCACCAAGAATTCATTCATGAGGGATTGCATGACTTTATTAATGAAGTGTGCACCTCTATTATGGACTATCTTAAAAGGCTATTCAAACCTAGTAAAGATATGTTCAAATATAATTTTTTTCTACTTTGAGCATCAATTTTCTTTGTGGCCTTGACTTCTACCCACTTAGTTAAGTAGTGAGTAGGCATTATGATATTCTCGACATGAGAACCTCTTGATGTGGGGCTAATTGGTGCAATAAAATATATTCCCCATCTTGAGAAGCTCTCACACATACCATTGATCTTAAGGGCATGCCACCTCTCTTGATTGGGTATTTAGTTTGTTGACACATATCACAACTTCTCACATAGGTTTTTGCATCCATGTAGAAAGTTGGTCACCATAAGCCTACAAAGAGAATCATCTTTTAAAGTCTTATTTTCCAAGAAATGACCTCGAGTTGCTCTTGCATGAGCCATTTCCAATATTAGAAGGTACTCTCCTTGATGAAGTCACATTCATAATTGATTATCCTTTCCCCGATTTGAAAAGTTGTTTTCAAATTATAGCATAGTCTTTGCTTTACTCTTCTAGGGCTCGTTTTCTAGATTGTCTCCTCCTTCTAGGTACGTTCATGATTTCAAGAACTCTATCATTGGTTTGCTCCATTCAGGTGCTATTGTAGAATAGCTTAAGGATGAATGTTCTTTTGGTGAGGAGACTCGGCGTAACTTGCAATTAGACACATACTCAAGTACTTCTTTTTGCATATCTGGTCAATAGACTCCGCACCATCTTAGTTCTTGAATTGTTTTAGTTATTCCCTTAGGAAATTTCCATTGATTTACATGAGCTTGTCGAATCAACTTTGTCCTCTCCTCATCCTCTATGCATCTCAAAAGGACTCCATTTGAATGTTTGGAATATAACTGCCACTATGTGAAGGTTTCTTATTTTCCAAAGTTCTTTGCCTTTTGTGAGGTTGATTCTATGAGATGGTCCATGTGTAAGCATAGGCACCAAATTTTCAGCCCATGTGTCATTCTTGACAAATGATGAGCTCTAACATATTTCCTTTCTTGATGATTTTCTTGAAGTCAAATTCCATCAACAAAAGAAACCATCTTAGTAGCCTTCCTATATTGCAAGGTTTGATGATCAAATACAAAAAATCTTGATGATATATGAAAAACTTGAATTTATTGGTTGGTAGGTAGTGTCAAATTTTTTTTATTGCATAGACCATTTGTAAGCCTTCTCTTTTCATAGTAGTGTAGTTTTGTTTGGCTTGGTTCAATTGTCTAATTAAGTATGCAATAGGATGATCTAGTTTTTCTTCAAATCTTGGCTATGCCAACATACATCCAATAGAGAAATTGGAAGCATCTACATGAACAAGGAATGGCTTATTCCAAATAGACACTTTTAATATAAAGGAATAACTCAATCTTCTCTTGAATTCATTGAATTTTTGTTCAAGTTCATCACTCCATTGGAATTAAGCTAGCAAACCATACAATGGGTTGGCTATGATCACATACATATGGATAAATCAAAGATAATATCCATAATTGCCCATAAAGGATTGTGGTTTCTTGACATTCTGAGGTCTTCGCAACTCTATGATTACTTTGATCTTGTCTTCATTTGTTGAGACACCATTCTTAGATACTATGTGTCTGAGTATTTTATCTTGTCTCACCATAAAGATGTTAGTATATGATCAATGTCTACCCCTCATGATTGTATGTACAAATGCACATTTTGTAAGGCCCCCATTACGAGGAGAAGCCAAGCGTGTATTACCCAATTCATGGAAATCCCAACTTGCATGTTAGACGAAGGTCAAATTGGACCATGTAAGGTATCATAAAGAAATGGAGTTACCAGGGTCCCCAATTGTGGGGCCTAGGGCTGCAAGAAGCATCCTCAATTGGGGGTCCAAGGGGGCCAATGGGTCCCCTGGCTAGGAGGTCCCAAGGAGCCAACGGTTCCCCTGGTGGGGTCTAGGGCAACAGCCTCGGTGCGATGATAAAGAGAATATTCCATGGAATATTCCCGACCAAAGTCAAAAACCATTTATATTTGTTAGGTCCGTTGAACAAACCTAAGCCATGTATGGTGACTATGTGGGCAGTGGCCACCCATGCTCTACCACCCATGTATAGTGTTGAAGCTTCACTCACTAATTAGACATAAAGACATGAAGGCATATGAAGGAAGAAGAAAGACAAAGATAAGTAAAGGCCAAACACTCAGAAAATCAAGCCTAAGTGAAGGGACAAATTCACACTTGTAATATAGTGCAAAATTAGAGTTTAATCCTGACATCTAATTTATAGAATTATGAGTTTAATTCTAGGAGTATGTAGATCATATGTATATAAGTCGATTTGAGTTGAAAAACATATAGAAGAACTTGATTTGTAAGTCTTGAGTGACAAGAGAAAAAGTTGGGTTTTTCTTAGAGAGATGTTGAGGAAGAACTACTCAGAGTAGGAGAGTTTTCCATGGCTATGAGCAAAATGAAGCCAAGCCATTTTGTACACATCTTCTCTAATAGATAACACATGTTTGTGTAGAAGGATTTGGTCCAATTCGTCTTGTATAGAGATTTCTAAGTGAATTCATATCAGTGTGAAAGTTAGTTGACAGTTATGAGTTTTCTGGCGCACTTTTCCCTGATCTTCTAAAGGTCAAGTCTCACTGTACAGTGTAAAGGTTTTCATGAGTGCTAGATCATTTTGAAGCTACTACCTTCAAGTAAAATCGAACAAAAGATCTTTTCAAAACGGGACGTGTATGCAGAGAGATGAGTCTAATAGTGAAGGTATGTCAAATCGATGAAGTCATTTTTCAGATTTCAGACATAGTTCAAATGTTGAAGTGAATTCAAAAGATTGTGAAGTTATTACTTGAAATTTTTGCTTGGAATGTATTGCTTAAAATTAGAAAGAACTTCTATTAGCAAATGATCAAAATAATTTACAAGAATCAAGCTAATACAGAGCATATTTAAAGCTAGAAGAAAAGGCACAGATTTCTGGAAAGTGAATTTTTGATTTTCACTAAGTTTAGTGATAAAGGTTTCAAATTTAGAGTGTTACTAAGCTAATGATGGTTATGGAGGAATTCTAATATCACTTTAGCTTGGTTCTTGTGGTGTTGCATACACCAACAAGTGGTATCAGAGCAGAAAGGTCCTCAAGAGTGAAAGGAGGTGCAGATACAAGAGGAATTGAAGAGTTCTTCATTGAAAAGGTGAAAGTTGAGGTGTTCAACAACAAAAGACATTAGAGGAGCACTTCGAAGTTACTCTCAAGGGTAAAGATCTACAAAAGGTATCATATTTTAACCTTATACTCACAGGTTGCAACAGAAGCAAGAAGACTATGGCAGATCATGTATCTATTGACAAATTGGACAGAGATAATTATCCTCCTTGGGTAATGAGAATGGAATCCTTACTTATGAGTAAGGATCTAATGGTATATGTGACAGGTGAAGAAGAAAAGCCTACATTTGAAGATGATAGTCAACCAAGGAAAGAAGAACTAGAAGCTTTGAAGCTATGGTAGAAAAGAGATGCAAGTGCAAGGGCTTATATATACAACACTATCAAAGTTCATTTGTTACCACATATCAGAGCTTTAGAAACAACTGAAGACATATGGAATGCTTTGGAAGATCACTTCCAAAACACTACTAAAGCAAGGAAGGCTAGCTTATGGTCAGAGTTTACCACATTTAAGAAGAAGCAAAGCTAGAGCATTAGTGATTATGTCACTGAGATGAAGGACTTGGCAGATAGCCTTGGATCTATTGATGAGGATATTGAAGATCATAGGTTGATAGCACAATTACTTGCATGATTGAGAGGAGATGAAAGGTGGAAACCTTTTGTACTCTCAACTGAAATTTCATTAAATCATTATATACTAGAATTAAATCAATTGCTTGGACTGATGCTTACATTTGAGCAAGATTTGAAGTCAGATGGAGATAAAGGACATAACTCTGCTATGTATGCAAAGAATAAGAAGAAAAGTGATAAAGGTAAAGCAAAGGATGGAGAAGAGCTGACTATTCAAGCAAATTATGCGAGAGGAAAAGGTATTGGCAGAGGTAAAGGTCGAGGAAATGGAAGAGGTAGAGGTAATCAGAACAATAACAAGAAGGCATGCTGGATTTGTGGAATGAGCAATCATCTAGCTTATGATTGTTGGCATAACCAACAAGGATCAAATCGAAATCAAAGTAATAATGGCAGAGGAAGAGGTGGAAGGTTTTAGAATCAATTTCAAAGAGGAAGACAAAATTCAAGAGGAAGTTTTGGAAGAGGTGGTGGAAGAAATTGGAATCAAAATCAGTCTTATAACACTACCTATTATAACTATGCAAATGATACACAGAATGACAACCATACAACATTGATTATGAATTCAATAAGTGCATGAGAGAAGGAGGATCCCAAGGTATTCTATATTCACTCTGGTTGTCCAAATCACTTGTTAGGTAATATAGAATTGTTATCAGAATTGGAAGAAGGTATTTCAAGTCATATAGTACAAACAGGTGACAATACAAAACATAATGTGCATTCAGTTGGAAAAGTGGAGTGCAGGGGTGGAGCTGATTTGCTAAAAAATGTCTTGTATGTCCCAACAATACCAAAGAATCTGATTAGACAAATAGTAGAGAAAGGTTTTCAAGTCATATTTACAAATGAAGGAGTATTTGTTGAAGATCTAGAGGATGGATACAATCAAATTGTCTATGGTAAGAAGGAAGGTAGACTTTTTACTCTTAAAGTGCAAGGGAATGCTGGTCAAGCCCTGATCACACATGGTGATGAAGTACTTACAGAGTTAGATCTCTGGCATAAGAGATTAGGACACTTCAATGAAAAAGGAATTAAAACCATGGTGGAGAATCAATTTGTAATAGGCTAGCAAATGTAAAGAGCCAACATGTGATCTACAAATGTGAAGCTTCTCAGATGGGAAAGGCACACAAGTTATCATTTCAGAGAAAAGGTTTCAAACATGATGGTTTGCTAGAGCTCATACATACAGATGTATGTGGACCAACAAAAGAAGGATCATAAATGGTTCTAGGTATTATGTTCTTTCTATTGATGATGCTACAAGATGGATAACCATTTATGTTTTGAAGGAAAGATCAGAAGTGTTTGGAGCTTTCAAACATTTTCATATGTATGCAGAGAGAGTTACAGGTCAAAAGCTCAAGAGGCTAAGGTCTGATGGAGGGGGAGAATACTTCTCCCAAGAATTCAATGATTATCTTTGGAATGCAGGTATCAAGAGAGAAATAACTTGCAGGTATACACTCCAACAAAATGGGGTGGCAAAAAGGAGGAATAGAACATTGGTTGAGCTTGCAAGAGCAATGTTAAAGGAAAAAAATTGCCCTAATTATCTTTGGGCTGAGGCTGTAAATACAGCAACATATCTTGTGAATAGGTTACCATGTGCAGCTCTAAATGGAATGACCCCTTATGAAGCTTGGTGGGGTAAGAAACCAACACTTGATCATTGTAAGGTGTTTGGATCAATTGCCTATGCTTATGTAGCATCACAACTCAGACATAAGCTTGAACGAAAGGCTGAAAAATATGTGTTTATTGGATATGATGAAAAGAAAATGGGTTATAGGCTATGGAGTCCTCTAACCAAATAATGTATTGTTTCTAGAGATGTAACATTTGATGAACAGAAGAGTTGCTATGCAGATAAAGAGTGTAATCTTGAAACATTTGAAGAAGAGGTAAGAAGAAGTGAAAGAGGTAAATCACACATGCAGCTAGATGGAGATGAAGATCATATGCAAGCAAGTACATCTAGGATTGGATCATATAGAAGAAATGAAGATGTACCTAGATTTGATGAAGAAGTATATCCAGATACACATGAAGAGTGTGAACCAAGAAGGTCAACCAGATTGAGGAAACAACCAACAAGGTATTCTTATGATACTTCTTATTTGACTCAGAAAAACTATGCTTACATGGTTAAGGAAGATGAAGAACCTCAAAGCTATGATGAAGCAAAATGTAAGAGACAATGGGAAGAAGCAATGAAGGAAGAGTTTAATGCACTTGAAGAGAACAAGAATTGGGAGCTTGTTCCAAAACCTAATGGTAAGAAAGTAATTGGAAATAAATGGGTTTACAAAATAAAGAAGCATGCAGATGGAAGAATAGCCAGATACAAAGCTAGATTGCTGGTTAAAGGCTATGCTCAAACTCATGGCATAGTTTATGATGAGACATTCAGTCCTCTAGCAAAGATGTCAACCATAAGGATAGTCATTGCTATTGCAGCATCAAAAAGGATGGACATTGAGTCAATTGGATATAAAGAATGCATTTTTAAATGGATATATATCAGATGAAGTCTACGTGGAGCAACCTCAAGGGTTCGCAAATTACAAGTATCCAAACTATGTTTGCAGATTGAGAAGAACACTTTATGGATTAAAGCAAGCTCCAAGAGCTTGGAATTATAGACATGTGAAATATCTAAATGATCTTGGATATCAAAGTTCAAAGGCAGATGCAAGTTTACTTATCAAGAGAAGAGATGAAGGTATGATATACATTTGTATTTATGTAGATGATATTATAATCACAGGTACTTCAAATGAATGAATCAAGGAGGTCAAGAGATTACTTGAGAAGGAATTCAAGATAAGTGATCTAGGAAAATTGTCATATTTTCTTGGAATGGAAATCACTTTTGCAGATCATGGCATATATGTATCACAAGAAAGGTATCTTCTGAATCTTCTAAAGAAGTTTAACATGGAGAATTGCAGAGGGATATCAACACCACTTGAGATCAATCATAAACTTAGAAAATATGATGGTGCATAATTCAAGGATATGAGGAAGTATCAATCTTTACTTGGAAGCTTGATTTATGCTACACTCACAAGACCTGATCTTAGTTATGCAGTGGGAGTTCTTTCTCAGTTCATGCATTGTCCAAAGGACTCACATTGGATTGCAGGTCAAAAAGTTCTTAGATACATCAAAGGAACTTTGAAGGAAGGATTATATTATCCTTTTACATAAGATATAAGGTTGATGGCATATAGTAACTCAGATTGGGCAGGAAGTCAAGATGATAGAAGGTCAACAAATGGGTATATGATATACATAGGAGATAAACTTGTGAGTTGGTGTTCAAAGAAGCAACATACAATGGCTTTATCATCAACTCAAGCTGAGTACAAAGGACTTGTGGAAGCATTTAAAGAAGTGATATGGATGTGGACATTGTTCAAAAGCTTCGACATTGATCAAGGTATACCTATCATACATGGAGATAATATGAGTTCATTGTATCTTGCATCAAATCCTGTATTTCATGCAAGAACAAAGCACATAGAGATTCGATATCATTTCCTGAGAGAAAAGGTAATGGAGAAGGAGCTTGAAGTGGTATACACTTCTACAAAAGATCAGATTGCATGGAGTAAAAACAAGTACAAATGGCATGAATAAAAGAGAAGAAGGATATATGAAGAAGACAGAGGATACTAATTAGTGATTGAGGGGGAGCTGTTGAGGCTTCACTCACTAATTAGACATAAAGACATGAAGGCATATGAAGGAAGAAGAAATACAAAGAGAAGTAAAAGTAAAACACTCAAAAAATTAAGCCTAAGTGAAGGGACAAATTCACACTTGTAATATACTGCAAAATTAGAGTTTAATCCTAACATAGAATTTCTAGAATTACGAGTTTGAGTCTAGGAGTATGTCAATTTGAGTTGAAAAAAATATAGAAGACCTTGATTTGTAAGTCTTGAGTGACAAGAGAAAAAGTCGAGTTTTTCTGAGAGAGATGTTGAGGAAGAACTACTCAGAGTAGGAGAGTTTCCCATGGCTATGAGCAGGATGAAGCCAAGCCATTTTATACACATCTTCTCTAATAGATAAAACATGTTTGTGTAGAAGAATTTGATCTAATTCCTCTTGTATAGAGATTTCTAAGTGAATTCATATCAGTGTGAAAGTTAGTTGGCAGTTACAAGTTTTTTAGCACACTTTTCCCTGATCTTCTAAAGGTCAGATCTCACAGTACAGTGTAAAGTTTTCCATGAATAATAGCTCATTTTGAAGCTACTACCTTCAACTAAAATAAACCAAAAGATCTTTGCAAACGGGGCATGTACATAGAGAGATGAGTCTAATAGTGAAGATATGTCAAATCAATGAAGTCATTTTTCAGATTTCAGACATAGTTCAAATATTGAAGTGAATTCAAAAAGATTCTGAAGTTATTACTTCAAAGTTTTGCTTGAAATGTATTGATTAACATTAGCAAGAACTTCTATTGGAAAATGATCAAAAGAATTTACAAGAATCAAGCTAATACAGATCAGATTTGAAGCTAGAAGAAAAGGTGCAGATTTTTGGAAAGTGAATTTTTGAATTTCACTAAGTAAAGGTTTCAAATTAAAAGTTTTACTAAGCTAATGATGGTTATGGAGGAATTCGAATATCACTTTAGCTTAGTTCTTGTGGTGTTTCAGACACGAACATATAGCCGCTCAAACACTGAATCGAGCTAGCATACCTCTACCTTATAACTCTCTATCCAGAGTTGTCTAGATCACCATTTAAGCTCTACCTTGAGAGCGCATGGGTGGACAATGCCATCATCTTTGTGCTTGCTGTTAGTAGAAAATTGTTGAGATTATACTATATTTGTTATCTTCTCTGCTAGTACTCCTATGTTATATTGCATAACTATTGTCTTACATGGTATCAGAGTTGTAACGTTTGAATAGCTTGAGAAGTATCACTATTTCAACCTACTAGCAGACTAGAATATCATTAGATTATTCGAGTAATTACATGATGGTTTCATCATCAACACTCATCTTGGTGCTCTAGCTAATGTTAATGTTGTACCTTTTTGAATTCATCCACCTGCATCCCCTAAGGGGAAGCTGGATGGAACCAACTGTACAATCTACAAGTTCAAACTTTCTACAATTTTGGACTCCTATGAATTAATTGACACTGTCATCGAACCGATGGGATTGGATCGAGAGGCTATACCAATTGAAGATCCAAAAAACTTAAGATTTATGATTCAGTCAGATCTAGATCTTTTACAAGCTTGGAAGAGGTGGAATGTTGATGCATTATGTGTAATTGTCACTAGTGTAAGTGAATATGTGCTTACTTTAGTTCAACATACTACTAAAGCCCATGAGGCTTGGGGCATATTGGCTTGACAATATGAGAGCAAGAACCACACTAGGATACAAAATCTAGAAAACCAACTAGTAAATGAAAAGCATTCTGATTCTGAAAAGGTTGAAGATCTTATCAAATGGATAAAACATCTCCAAGATCAATTGGTTGTAGTTGGTGTTGTTATAATACCGAAAGAGCTGGCTCAAAGATGTGTGTGCATTCTTCTAGCAAAGTATGATGGATTATTAATAGCCCTTAACACTCAAGTAAGTCCAACTCCCCTTACATTTGAAGAGTTTTGTGATATGCTCTTAGAAGAGGAGATGTGGTTGAAGAATCAACAAGGTACAACCAATGCTGCATTCTCAACCAATGCAAAAGGAAAATGCTCTTTTGATGGATCAAAGAAGAAGCCAAAGAAGAAAAAGTTCATTGGAAGTTTCTTCTATTGTGAAAAGAAAGGTCATTCCATCAAGGATTGCAGAAAGAAGCAAGTTTATGAACAAAATGGGACTATGAAATCATCTTGGAAGAACAAAGAGTCTACAAAAAACAAAGAGTTGTAACTATGGGTAGCTATTGAAGAGGTATGCTCATCCATTCAAGCTCGTATTGATGAACCATGGATTTTAGATAGTGGAGATTCTTGACATATGACCAGCAAAAAGGATTCGTATAGTTCCCTAGTGCCTCTGCAAGAATCAATGTTGTGGTGGGAAATGACTCCAAGTGTCCAACTAAAGGAATTGGAACCATCTCTTTTATCACTTCTCCAGGTGTTGAGAAAAAGTTATCTGACGTTGTCTATGTACCTACACTTAAAAGAATTTTTTTGTCAATTTTTGCAATAATAGATCATGGAATCGAAGTTCGCTTCAATAAGAGTGGTGCAGAAATCATGGATTCATCAGGTAATGTAGTAGGAAAAGGCATAAGATGTGATAACTTGTATAAGTTAAGTGTCTTAACTGCTACACAAGATAAAGATATAATCAAGTTGTGGCACCAACGATTTGGGCATCTCGAATTTGTAGTTTTCAAGGAGATGCAAAGAACAGGGAGTGTTGCTCATTTGCCTGCATTTCCAGAGTTGTAGGAACCTTGTGAAGCTTGCATGATGAGCAAGCAACAACGAAAGGCATTTCCATGAGAGACAAGCAATCGAGCTCAAGCTCTTCTAGAGTTGGTACTTGCTGATCTCTACCTTAAAATGTCTACACCTCATTTAGGAGGATCTTTCTACTTTTTCCTATTAGTCAATGATTATAGTAGAAAAAATGTGGGTTTATTTAATTTGAGAGAAGGTTGATGCTTTTGAAAAATTCAAAACTTGGCATAAGTATGTGGAAAACGAATCATGCAAGAAATTGAAGAAATTTAGAATAGATAGAGGAGGTGAATTCTTGTGAATAGAATTCAATAACTATTGTAAGGAGCATGGTGTGAAAAGGCAAGTTACCACAGCTCATACATCTCAACAAAATGGCATTGTTGAGTAGAGGAACATGATAGTAATTGAAATGGCTCGCTGTATGTTTAAGGCTCAAGACATGCCAGATTCATTCTAGCCAAAAGCAGTTGACATCCTCAATCGAAGCTACACGGAGACACTAAAGGGGATGGATCCTCAAGAAGCCTATTTTGGTAAAAAGCCTTTAGTTTTGCATTTCAGAAATTTTGGTTGTTTTCTATTATGCACATATTCCTGATTCAACAAGATCAAATTTGGATTCAAAAAGCAAAAAGTGTGTCTTCCTAGGATATAGTGAAGAGTCTAAAGCATACACAGTGTGGGATCCTAAGGCAAAGAAGATTTTTGTCAGTTGAGATGTGGTGTTTGATCAACGATCACACTTAGTAGAAGATAAAGATAAATCTAATATCTCATCAAATAGAGAAATATCTCACCTTGTGCCTAACAAAAGACAACTTAAAAGCATATGATGGAGAAATTTCCTTAGTAAAAAGCCAACCAGTTGTCGTTGCATAGCCTAAGCCACTATCGAAGTGGGAAAAACAACTCTTTGATTATCCCAATCCACACTTAGATGTACCAGAATCATCTTTGGATGGATTACATACATCAAAGAGAATAGAGGAGCAAAGAAGAGCCTCAGAACACATTGCTAACATGACTCTAATGGTAGATATCATGGACTTGATAAAGGAGCCTACCACCATTGAAGAAGCCCTTGATGATCTAGGTTGGAGAGCGGTAATGCAATCTGAGTATGAAAGTATACTAAAAAATGATACATGGGATCTAGTCGACTTGCTGCCCAAGAAAAAGGTAATAGGTACTAAATGGACTTGGAAAGATAAGTATAAAGTAGATGGCACATTTGAAAAGTATAAGGCAAGATTAGTTGCACAATATTTTTCACAAATTGAAGGTTTTGATGTTCAAGAAACCTTTGCACTAATAGCATGCATGAAAACTATTCGGATGGTACTTGCAATAACTCCACAAAAATCGTGGCCTATTTTTTAGATGGACATCAAATCTGCTTTTTGGAATGGGCACCTCAAGGAGGAGGTATATGTATCTCAACTTCCAGGTTTTGAGGTGCCCAATTTAAAACATAAGGTTTGCAGGTTGAAGAAAGCTTTGTATGGACTTACACACACACCACAGGCTTGGTACCAATGAATAGATAATTTTTTCAAAAACATGAGTTTTTAAAGAAGTACTTCTGATGCTAATCTATATGTAATGAAAAGGAATAGCAAGCTACTTGCTGTCATTGTAAATGTAGATGATCTAATCATTACAGGAGATCATTAAGAACTCATCAATCAAACACGGATTAGCTTGGGAACTAAGTTTGAAATGATAGATTTAGGTCTACTCCATTTTTGTCTAGGAATTGAAGTATGGAAAAGGAAGGATGGCATTTTCATCTCTTAACAAATTATGACAAAGAAATTCTTAAGGCATTTGGAATGATGGACTACAAACTAACAACACACCTAGGGAGGTAAATCATAAGCTATCTATGGATGATAACATGCTTGATGTAGATGCTAAGAAGTATAGGAGGCTCATTGGAAGACTTATTTTTTATGCAACACTAGACCAGACATATGCTATGTTGTTGGAGTGTTAAGTAGCTTTTCCAACAAACCTAAGGAGACTCATTGGAATGTTGGAATGCAAATTCTAAGTTACATTGTAGGAACCTTGGATTTTGGTACCCTTTATACCATAGATGATGCACTTCAAGGATATTGTGATTCAGATTAGGCTGGAGATTGTGATTCTAGAAAATCAGCTTCTGGATATTGTTTCTCACTTGGTTTAGGAATATTTTCTTGGGTAAGTAGTAGGCAACCAACTCTCACACTCTCCTGTAGTGAAGCAGAGTACAAAGCAGCTTCTTTTGCTTATTGTGAGGCACTCTGGTTAAGGAGAATACTTGCATATCTAGGATTTCCATAAAAAATGGTGACTATACTTAAGTGTGATAATCAAAGTTGTATGGCCATTGCAAAGAACCCAGTATTTCATCCTCACACCAAGCATATAGAAGTACAATACCATTATGTTCATGTCCTAATTGAAGATGAAATTGTGGAGCTAGAATATTTCCCAATAGAGGCAAATTGTGATGACATATTCACTAAAGAACTTGGAAAGGAGTAGCTGAATAGGGATCTTCATCAGATGGGCATAACACCTAGACCTACTTGATTTATCATTTAGTAAACATTGGGAGGGGGGGTGTTAGTATATGATCAATGTCTACCTCTAATGATTGTATGTACTAAAGCACATTTTGTAAGGTCCCCATTATGAGGAGAAGCCAAACGTACATTACCCAATTGATGGGAATCCCAACTTGGATGTTGGATAAAGATCAAATTGGACCATGTAAGGCATTATAAGGAAAGGGAGTTACTGAGGTCCCGAATTGTGGGGTCGGGGTAGTACGGAGCAGCCTCGATTGGGGGGTCCAAGGGGGCTAACGGGCCCCTTGGTTGGGCGGTCCCAATGGGCTAGCAGTTTCCCTAGTGGCGGTCTTGGGGCAGCACCCTTGGTGCGATGGTAAAGGGAATATTACATGGAATAATCATTGTCAAAGTCATAAATCATTTATATTTGTTAGCTCGTTTGAACCAACCTAAGCTATGTATGGTGACTACATGGGCGGTGGTCACCCGCGCTCTACCACCCTTGTATATCTATCCATGAAAGGCCACCCATTATCGTATATATACATGACCTCTACACTACCTCAAACATTGAATCGAGCGACCATACCTCTACCTTGTAACTCCCTATCTAAAGTTGTCTAGATCACCATTTAAGCTCTACCTTGAGAGCACACAAGGGATGATCAATTCTCATTAATGGGTAATCATCTCTAATGGCGGTAGCATTAACGTTTTTCAAGTTGATACAAACCCTAAGTTTTCCATTTGTCTTGGGTACCACTACTATTCCAAGAGATGATCAATGCTTGTTAATGGGTAATTATCTTTGATGGTAGTAGCATTAATGTTTTTCAAGTTGATACAAACCCTAAGTCTTCCATTTGTCTTGGGTACTACCACTAAGGGAGAAAACCACTATGTGTGCTCGATCTCATATATGAATTTTGCCACTAATAATTTGTCTACCTCCACTTTAATCTTGGCTAAATAGACATCATTATGTGTATGGTCTTTGTTTTGAAGGCTTTGCCTCATGAGTCATAGGAATCCTATGAGAAAGAATCTTTGGGCGTACTCCTTTTAAATCCTTATAAATCCATGTGAAGACACCACGATGCTCTCATAGCAATTTCACTAAGTCTTGCTCTTCTTCTAATAAGACATCTTTCCTAATGAACGTGCATCTATTTTCATCATTCTCTCTTGTCACTATGATTTTCTTCATGTATTCCTTGTTATCATAGCCCACTCCTTCTTGTGCCTCTCACTTATGCATTTGATTAGCAGTTTTTTGCTAAAGCACTTCTTCATTTACAAAAATTTATAGGGTTGCTAATATCTCCATCCAACCCTAAGGTTCAAATGCTTCATTGGGAAATATTTGAGGCATATAAGTTGGATCTTCTATTGCACACTCTTCTTCTTGCCATGGCTTCCAACATTGGAGCCTCTTTTCTTCTCTTTGAGTAGCTTTGCCAATCCATAGTTGAGTATCCTGATTCATCCAAGATTAATCACTAGATCTCTCACTATGGATTGACATGTTATCTTCCTCTTTATGGATGAGATTCCATTAAAGAGGTGAAACATCCCTATAAGAGAAGTTTTGGAGATTTTTCTTGGTTGTAGTGCCTTGGTGTTAAAGGTATAAGGAATCCCTTCCCCAATATTGAACTACTTTCACTTGCTGCATGAAGGGTCTTTGTAGGATCATTTCATAATTACCTACCTTGCCAAACTCACATATGGCTATTGTGTGTTCAAACGCTACTCCACATGTAGTCAAGATTATATTTTTCGGCAGTCCTAAGGGGCACTCTACATGGCCATTTGCCACTTGCAATTTCATCTTCGTAGGTCTCATAGCTGGTTTTCCCCATTTTTCCCAAATTTCCTTGCAATTCTTACTGTTGCACCTATGTCTAATATAGGTTTCTTCATGTAGCCTCTGAATTTGATTGGGAGACATGTGTTTACTTCCTCACCTTCACTAAAATCTCCTACCTTGTCTATAGGGATTTTCATTGTAGTGGCCTCTTCATTAATGTCCTTCTATTTTGAGCTGATTTGACCCTTGATTTTAAATTGTGTGGCTAACTTGTCCCACAGTTGGGGCTTGACTTTCAATAATTCCTCTAGGTTTAAGGAACAAAGGATTTACATTTTTTAACTCTTTTAGAGTTCCAGACACTTCCTTTGAGGTTCTTTTCTCCTTGCATCTTAATGTGGGATAATGGCTTCTTGTGTCTCAAAGTTTTGATAAAAAAATTTTTCTAATTATACATCTCTCTCCGCCATTGGCTAGTTTACAAAAGCACTTAATTCATTAAAGGGAGGAATCTCCCTTTCCATAATCTTCCATCTATCTTCTTGGACTTTAGCCAACAAGTCATGTGGCCAAAGTTCTTCTACCTAAGGGATTAATAAATCCATATAAGTGGTTTCCAACCCTGATTCCCTTTCATTCATATGGGGTAGCTCTCATGTTGTCTGATCTGAGTTATAATTTTCTAGACATTCCTAAAATTTTTGATCTGGAACTTTTGTTTCAAAAGTGGTTAAAATCTATTTTTCTAGCATCATCTAAGCAACCTCAATGAGTTTCTTGCATAATTCCAATATTTCCTTTTCTAGATCTCCTCTAGGGTAACAATGGTCATGTTGCTCTAGACTAGGTCCTCCCTCTATTCTAGATTCATAAGATTTAAGCAACACTCCAATAATTCTTTTATTCAACACATTCCATAATTGATAACATGCCCTTTAGTTGCAAAATCAACTAACCTCAATTGATAAAATAAAATAAACATGGATGACCATCACTGAACAAAATAAGCATGCTTCATGTAAAAACACATGCATGGAAATGTTCATGGAGGAGTTACATTAATGTATATGTGTACGATATGCAAACATTAAGTGTTTTTTTTTTAAATAAAGGAATTTCAACCTTAGCCTACTCTCCCCGACTTGAATTAATTAAACTAAGGAAAAGTACAAGAGAAGGGGACTAGTGCCCATGGGATCTCCCGAATCCCACATGGCATTACAAAGAAGGTTAATCACCCTCTCATCACCCTCATGCATGGCCCACTTGGGTTTAAGTTTGTTGTTGATCAAAAGGATCACTTGATGATGCCTGAAAGGGGGGGATTTCTTATAGTTAGCCATCCTTTTGAAAAGGAGGAACAACGATTTCTCAATCGAACACTTTTTGGGGGAGTCGTCAAAGCTAAAAGCACATCTTTCTTGCCAGATCTTCCATAGGACCTCCCCCCTAATGGCATTCTAGAGAGTCAGGGAGTAGCTGATCACTTCTCCCAACAGAGCTTGCTTCCAACTGATATGTTTTTGTAGTTGAATTTTCCTTCTGACAATCTGCAAGAGTCTGTTGGAGTTGGGAAAAGTAAAGAAGATGTGAGAAACATCTTCGATGGACCATTAGCAATGTTTGCACCAGGGAGGCATCCCACAAATTTTGTTACCCTTAATGTTGGTCCAAATTCCACGATGAAGAACTTTCCATGGGAGGACTGAATTTTTTATTTCAATGAGGGGGTGCCAGATAGCCATGAACTTCATGTCCCATCGAAGCCGTGTCCACAAGCACCACTTCTTGTTGATGTTAACTTGGTAGTCAGTGGTTTCTTTGATGTTTGAGATTTTTGATAGGCAATTATCATTGTGCCATCTGAGACCAAGCGAGATCGACGTGTTGTGCCCCATGAGAAGGCGAACTATAGAGTGGTCCCAGGCGAGACATCTGCTTTGCAAAGTATTCCATTCTTCATAGGAAATGTTGACGCTAGGGTCGATATCCCCGAAGTTGATCCACTGGTTGGTGTCTTGTTTCCAGAGATGTTTCCATTTTTTGAGGCCTTTGTTCTGTAGCCTCTTGGCATTATGAATGTTCCAAGATTCCATGATCTGGATGCCATGGATCGGAAACCAAATAGAGTCATTTTTTCTGATACCGGCTGCCCACTTCCAATCTTCACTTATTTCATGAAGCTTTTGACTTTATTCCAACTCTTCCAAAGGGAGCACACCATATTCGAGCGTTTAGGGAAGATCGGGATCGGGGAAAACAAAAGGGTCAGAATTTCAAGATTCTTCCAATTCGGGAATCCCACAAAAGCCAACTCGTTCTTGTTTCTGAAGATCAACTTGGCCCACAAGGCTTCCCCGTTGCACCACCCCTTAACCATCCATGTTGCCGCAAGTTTGTTAGCCATGCATTCGATGTCCAGAATGCCAAGACCCCCATTATCTTTTTGGCTTGTGCAGATGGACCACTTGATTTTAGGCACCCCCTCCTATTGTGGTCGCCCATCCAAAGGAAGTTTTAGCAAATAGTTACAAGTTTGGACAGCTCTTGCTCTTTTGGTTTCTAACAATAGAGGAAGTAAATGGTCGATTGTACACTCGTCCATGAAGATGTGAGGTGATACGTGAAGAAACAACAAACAATAGAAAAAAATTTGAATGATTGGAAAGCTGACGTTCATGCAGATGAAGAAGATGCACAAATTCCATGCATTTCAGTAACTAAGAGAAATTTGCAAATCTATAGAATAATAGAAACCCCAATTGGCCATAAAGAAGATATGCATGGAATACATGTACACGCTTATGAAGAGGATCGCCATAAAGAACCTATAAGCATAATTGATGCAATCTCTAAGGATCCAAGGTACCAAGAGCCTGTAGAAACTTTGATTACATCCTCAAATACTATATATGCACAAACTCTGATGATGGAAGGAGCATGTGGAAGCCAATGAAAACCAAATCAAACAAAAACCAAAATACAAAACAAAACAAAACAAAATTTCAACAAAAATCAAGAAGAAAACAAGATGAGGCTTCTCTTTTCCTACTAAACTCCTCACATCCATTGGAGGATAAACAAACAAATCAAGAAAAACTTCAAGATACAAAGAAAAAGATAGAGAAATCTACGAGGCTTAAAGGTGACTGAATGGAGAAATGGGCCATGAAAAGAAGAATGCAACGTTCATTGAAATGCATGAAAAAGATGATTACCTAATAAAGATAAAAAAGAAATGATAAAATTAAATGGTTGCATTGATGAAGCACTATGTGAATAAGAGATAAATGAAGATCCAATTGATTTGAATGTATATGTTGAGATTCTTACAAATGATGAAATATTTGAGCAAGAATCAATTACCGAAGAACTCTATGGCGACTATAGCATGAGGACATCTTCTGAAGAGAATGAGCAAGGATCTAGTGATGTTGAGAACTTGAGTGATCTGAGTTTTGAAGAAGTTGATGAAACAAGTGTCAAGGCTTTCCACAAAGAGGAAGATGGGCCACTAGACATTGACTCTTCACTAGTTGAGGATATTCTCACTAGTACTCCTCAAGAAGTAGGAGGGCATGAGAGAGATGAGGTTGATGTAGAGGAGAATAAAAAACGTGATTAATTTTTTCTCAAGCTTAATCTTTTGCTGATGAAGAAATGAATATCTGTGAAAAGGTGTCTAATGATGATGCGTGTGATGAATGTTTGAGTTTGATTGATTGTGAAGAGTTGTTTTCGATGGGAATGAATGAAAATCTATTAGCTCAAGATGAATTTATTAATTTCATGTATGCTAGTTTGAATTTGCATGACTTTGAGTGTGAACAGTTAAATGAATTGAATGAATTGTCTTCACAAAATGAATGTATGCTAGATGAAAAATTTGAATTTAATTCAGATAAAAAAAATGCACCTAGTGTTCAAATGAATGAAAATTTTTCAAATGTTGCTATTGAATATGATGTTTATGATATCTCTTATGAGTTTTTGAGTACAGGTGCAGATGATTGGGAACCAATTGAAGATCTTGAATTTCATTGGATCATATGAAAGGCAACTACTTTTGAGTTGCTAGTTCATGTTTTACTACAGATAGATTTTCGTGAAGTTTTTTTATGGATTGCATGTGTATATATGGTTATTTAGATTTAATGCTTCTCACCTTGTGATTAGTTTTATGAGTGCAAGAAGTGATCAAGTGAAGTCAATGGAGATGATGAATAAAGAATGAAGTTTTGAAAATCTTCTTTTTGATAGCTACCTTGCTTTGGCCAAGATCTTTTTTGCACCATTTTTAGTCGCATTCCATTTAAAGTATGCATATTTTGATTTGAAATGAGCACATATTAATAAATCTTATAGATGCACATTCATTTGCACATGAATGGATTTGTAAATATCATGAATAAGAGTAGGATAGAGTTATGAGTGGAGTTGAGAAAAGAGAGTGATTACCTTTGTAAGCAAAACTATGAGCGATGAGCTTCTTTCTTTAGAAACCTTGAAAATTGCTTCCATACTTGCACCATAATTGAGAATTGATGCATTGCATGAATATATATATATATATATATATATATATATATATATATATATATATATATATATATATATATATATATATATATATATATATGCACAAAATTTTAAAGCCCATAGATGCACATCTAATTGCACATAAGCTGATTTGAAGATGCATGATCAAAATTCAGTTTGAATTTGGGTGGAGAAACCTCGACATCGAATGCCTCATACCTTTTCTGCACCATTTCTATGGACAACAAAACTCATCAAGGCTTAAATCTGGGATATTGCTAGTCAAGAAAGTGCTTCGACATGGAAGGGTGCGGTGACATAGACATTAAGGGGGAAAAAGGTGGCTCTTGATATTCACAAGCACTAGTCCAAGCTAGTAGTTGTAGAGATACCTGCTTCATATGATGTTTTCTTGCAAAGAAAAATAGAAAACAAGAGACTTGCTAAGCTCATAGGAGAATAGTGCATCCATTACTTTTTAGAGTTACACATAGGGCTAGTCAACTACTAAGAGGAGATCTTCATCCCAATGTGGTTGAACAGAAAGAGTCTAAGCTTAAACAAGCTTATGATGAACATTATGTAGATGTTCACAACTACCATCACAAGATGCTTGAGACACTCAAGCGCTTGAAAGAAGAATGGATGCTATGTAAAAGCAAAAAAGAATAGACTCACATCCACCTCGAACATTGGGAATTCGAAGAACAATAGATAGAATGTTGCGAACCTCCAGCCTGTATCTAGGGACACAGATTTTCTGTCTATTGTAGAAGGTGCTCAGAGTATCAATAACAAGCTTGATATTAATGCATATTCTGATGGTTGTACACCATTCATGCACGTTTTGAAGGTTTGCCCCAAGCAATACAATGATATTTTGGACATGTCGGAAGGGAAAATGGATGAATTATTAGTGGCTACATTGAGTCCCTTTTTGATCTTGAAGCAGAATCTTGAGATTGCTCATGCACGTGGTTGAGAAGAAACTAAGAAGCCAATTCATGCAATAATATATTGTGCAAATGGAGGATTTTAATAATCTAAAGCTGATCAAGCATGTACTTGCTAGAGGATGATGTCAATCATGGCTCGAAGAAACTGGCACTTGACATAGGAGAGGAGCGAAGGATTCAGTCCACATACAAGTGCGGGCATCAACTGAAAGTGAGAAGATGATGTTAGCATATTGCTTGAGGGAACTCTCAGAAAAAACATTCAAGTAAATGGAGTTCTCTAGCCATTGTGTATCCCTCGACATGAATCAAAAGACATCATTTTCCCAATAAGATAGAGAGGCAAGTGCCCAGAGGCAATAAAGACAATAGGCTTTGATGACTTCAAACTCGATAAAACTCCATCCCTAAGAGGGTAATAGAAGAAGTAGCTTTAGGTATTGGAGAGGATTCGAGGGGGAACTCTCTCTGGAATCTGATTTTCTCGTATATTCTTAACTTTATGAAGAGAGAACCAGTACAACATATCAGGGAGAGTACGTTGAAAGCAAGCTCGGGAAGAGCTGTTCTCATATGAAAGAGTTACGATGAAGGGAAAAAGAAGATATTCCTTGCATGTTAAGGACCTTGAGGACAACATATCTGGGTAGCATCTCATGTTCTTAGCAGAGGATAATATTTGATTTTCGATTAACTTCATAAATATTCAAGATAACTAATGTTTTAATCGAGAGATTCAGATGACAACCATGATGCAAAAGAAAGGGAAAAGACCTGCACATTTGCTACAATAGTGTAGAGAAAGGACATCAGATCTGAAGAAAGAAATGCTTGGAGAGGACAAAGAGATAGATCGAGGAGCAAAAGGAAACAAGGGGAATGATCTATCCATTTTCATGAACTGTTGATGTTGCTCGAGATCAAAGTTTGACCAAAAGGATGCATCAAGGAATTAGGAAGAAGATGGGAATTATGCATTGTCATGAAAGTCTCTTGTCTAGTTCTAAGCGCATAGAAGTTTGTTGATGTTGTACAATTGAAGTTTGAATCAACTTATCACTAGTTTGGAACGCTGTTGGATGGGAAGATAAAAAGGATTTTGAATGAAGAGGAGCTAAATAGTGAAGCAATTGCAACTATGGCTTAGGAAGCTCCAGAAAGTTGGTGTCGCGAACAATTTTTGTTGAAAGGATCTAAATCTGATGTCATGTGAGGATCTACTCAGATCCCTGTTCTTTCTTGCTCAGAGCTCATCCATGCATTCTTGGTGCTGTAGTTGTCGTAGAGCCCAACAAGGTAGCTGTCAAGATCACTATACCTATTGTCACAAAGATAGCATGACATCGTGTTTTGATCACCTTGCTGCTCAATGCATATCTGAAGAAAGTGAATCATCAGCAAGAAATATATACATAGCACCTTGATGGGAAAATTGATAATATTGTGAGCTAGAGAGACTCGGCATTGTGCTCTGTAGCACATTTATGATGTTACTTGTATTAGTGTGCTGCTGAACAGAGTCACCTCCTATCATCAAAGGTGTACCCATGCTTGCATGGGAGAAAGGTAAACCGTGAAAAGAGATATAATTTCTTTATTACCTTGGGATTCTTGGTCTTCTATTTTTTGCAACATCTCTCTTCCTATCAAACAACTGGAATGTGGTATGTGTCATCGAAATGAAGGCATATAACTATTGATGAAGCTTGGTGAGTTTTATCCTTTGATGTCTCCTCTACCATGTTCTGATGCCTAGTATCATGTTCTGATTGTATATACTCATGATGAGTATTCCTTGTATATGTCACATGGCAAGAAATTCATGATATAACTGCTATCTCCATTCTTCATATATACCTCCAAATGTGTCAAATGTGTGTGTATATATGTGAATGCATGAGTTGTGTCTGAGTGTGTGAATTTGTGCATTCACATGAATGTATTCAGATGCAATTGTTTCTATATGTCAGTGTGCTTGTTTTTCTCAACCTGTAAGTATATATATATATATATATATATATATATATATATATATATATATATATATATATATATATATATATATATATATATATATATATATATATATATATATATATATATATATATATTTATATTGTAGCTCAGTGATGAGTAGCACCTCCTTTAATGTCAATCTGGGAAGACATGAGGATGGTATGAAGACCTCGAGGAAGTGAAGGCACAAATGTGTGAGTGAGAAGCACACCAACATGCACACACATACACGCATGCGCACACACGACAAGAACAAAGAGAGCAAGACAATGGAATCACTTCTATTACAACAAAGTTCTCATAGAAGTTCCAAACTACAAGAAGCTAGCCTCAAAAATGAGCTCTCTAGCTCTATTTATAGTTTTTGACTAGCTTTGGCCTTGTCCAGACCTAGTGTCCGACCTAGTTAAAAATTAGGTTCCAGGGCTTATTTGAGGGCTCAAAGAGGTCTAAAAAATATGAAAATTGGTAGGCAATTACTTCTAAGGCTCCCCAAGCTCGAGGACTCCACGGCTTGCACAAAATGGAGCTACAAAAAGGTGAAACGGTATTTACAATGGTTTTCAGTGATGAGAATCACTTTTTAATTGATGTAAGGATTGAAAAAAAAAATGATGGGTTGCCTCAGTGCTAGATCTGCATGTATGCCCATACCTGCTTCTTCCCGTATGATGCCAACACTCTCCCCCCCCTAGCGTCTGTCATCTCTGACAAACCTTTGCTCCGTGGTGTGATCAATGTAGTGCTTGAGTATGTTGATTGCCAATTCTTGTTCTTTGATCCGTAGTCCCCTGACGAGGTCTCTTTGAAGGGCATCCCAATTAACTGCGCCAGGCATGTCTGGTTGTGGCGTGGTATGCATTGTTTGTTCGCACACGAATAATTGTAGCAGATGAGTTGGGCGTGGCGCGAACACTTCTGAGTGTGATTCCCAAAACCCCGTGGTGAACATGTCATCAAAGGTTTCCTTGTAGCAGGCAGGGAGATATCTGATCCTTGCATGCCATGCATAAGCAACTCGAATACTCGGGGTCATGCTCATATCATAAAGTAAGTCATAATTACCATTTATGAAGCCCGAAATTGGCGGCTTCATGTGACGTACATTGCGGAAAGTCTTTAACACTACTTGCATCATGTCCAAGATTTTGTGCATCATCTGCGCGGCAACATCAGGCATGGGGTGTAGGCGTGGCATCCAATGTTTGATGGTAGCCATCGTGTAGGCTACTGTTGGTGTGCCTGTTGGTGTGCCTGTTGGGGGTGTGATGAAGGGGTTATGTAGCCATTGTTTACAATTATTATTGTTATGAACTTTTATGGCAAATGCCTTCCATGATCTTCTGCGTTGCACTGGCCCAAAGCAAGGGTTATCCTTCAAATGCATGGGAGCATGATCCCATGTTCATAGCATCTCTGGATAGGTCTCAAGTAATTTTTGCCTCCAGATAGGTTGGAATATGGCACCTTTTCTAGCTTCTTCCGGGATGTCCTCTGGTTGGAACTCTGTTGCAAAGGAAGGAGACCTATTGGTGACTCTTTTGATTTCAGCGTTGTAGTCTGCCAATAGCACAAAGTAGGGCTTATACTGTAACTCTGAACTAGTTATCAGTCTTCTAGAGGCAAGGTGCCTGAAATATTCTGATTGAAGTATGGTCTCTTCAATGGTCTTCATGGCCAGCATCTGAGTGGATATACGCTCCTCATGAGTTGGCCCCATTTCTTCTACTTGTTTCATCCATGCCGAAGGAAGCTCCTCATATGTGTCTTGTCCTTCCTCCATGACTCTGCCTCCTGGAAGAGGTTGAGGCTCATAGTTATCTTCAAAGGTTTCTTCCACAGGAATGGTTACTGCTTCTTCCTCTGACGGTTGATCAGGTGGAGAGGAGGGTCGTTCATATTGTAACAACTTAATCTTTAATTCTACCACTTGTTGTTGTAGCTCAAGTACCTCGTTGGCCGTGGAAGATTTTGGCTCTAGTGAAGTAGCAGCATTGACCACATTTCTGGATTCTGTCATGTGTGGTACGAGCATTGGTTGTTTCTGTAGTTCTTTCACTTGGTCAGCAAGCTGATCACGTGCTTCTAAGAGGTTGGCATATGTTTCCAATATTTGTTGGATACTTTCTGAGGGGATAGCCCGGAAGCTAGCAGGGTCTATGGGTGCCCCTGGAGTGTTTTCTATGGCGGTTTCGAGATTGTCTTGATTTTGTTGTTGTAATCTTCTGTTCTCTTCTTGGGCAGCTGCTAGGTGTCGTCGGAGTAAAGCCATGTTTCCTTACAGTCTAGCATTGCGGGCTAGCTGATCTCTGAGTTGTTCCTCCATCGCCTTACCCGTCTCTGTATACTTGGCTTCAAGCTTCGCATGAGATTGTTGGAGAGTGGTAACCTCTTGTTGTAATGCAATATTACTCAACTCCAAGGCCTTGACACGTGCCTGGAGGTGGGACGACAGGGTCCCAAGCTCTTTATTGTTTTCTTCTAATAATCTGTATTCCTGTTTAAGCTGGGCCGCAGCTTCAAACATAGTGTCCAGTGCATGACTAAATGAGGTGGATGCAGAGGTGGAGGTGAGAGATGCAAGGGGTTGGGAAATGGGGAAGGGAAAAGTGGATGTTGTGCTAACAGTGGGTGTATGTGGTAATGTGCATGAAGTTACGAGTGGTGATGTTGAGACAAAAGTGGTGGTGAGTGGTCCGGTGGAGGGTGAAATGTCCATGGGATCGGACGTGATTTTGTGTGAAGTGTGAATCGTGAATACTGGAATGGTGGGTGGTGTGTTAGTGGTGGCCGTGAATGTGGGGGAGGTGGGGTGGGAAAGGGACTTTCTATTATGATTCTCAATTTGTTGAACTATATTTACAAGGTTTGCCACGAATGGAGGTAGGGTGGTTTGTGTAGGTTTTGGGAAGGTTAGGAAGGGCCCAGTGGGTTGGTGTTGGGAAAGAGGAATTGTAGTGGTGAAGGAAAATGGGTGTGTTAATGTTTGGGTAGCGATATGTGGCTGTCCAAGAGCTGGTTGATAGGGTGGGTGACCTAATATGGTTTGATGCATGGCGGGATGACCCATATGAGGTTCGGAAAATGGGCAAGCAATGATAGAGGTAGGGATAGGTAAGGATGGCAAAATGGTGGTGTGCGGCATAGGTTCCGTAAGGATGGCTGTGGGTTGTTTAGTGATCTAGAGGCGAGGGGTTCGGTGGGTTGGGTGGGAGGTGATGGGGGAGATGGTATCAGTGTGCTGTCGTCGTGTGCATCAGTGTTAGTGGGGCTGGTCATGTGCACATCTTCCTGAGCTGTGGTAGGGAGTGAGGTAGAGACTTCCATCTGAATCATTTTTCCCCTTCGCGATCGCGTATCTAGTCTTCGTTGATTGTATTGAGGGGGAGTGCGATGTAGCATTGTCCGCATAGCTTCTATCATCCCACATGTGTCAGCCAAAAGGTTCAATGATTCAACAAAGTGGGGGTCCGTGTTCTCTGCTTGAAGAATTTGATTCACCATCGCTCTATTTGCCTCTTCTGACAGTTTATGCCTCTTTTGTACCTGCTTGATCGTTTTGTAGAGCCGTTTGAGTTGTGCAGTGTAAGCAGGGGCTTCCTCCTCACTCTCCTCTCATTCATTTCCCTGTGCCTCTTCTTGATCCTGTGTGCCTTCAGTGTGAGTATGTTGTGCCTCATCTTCCCAATGTACTCTTCGTGCCTCACTATGTGGCCGTCCTCTCTGGGATGATGATCCGGGGCCATCAGTGTCTGAGAAGAACTCACTCTCAGGTAACTGTGCTATTTGCAAGAAGCTCTCAAAGTCAAAGGACGTATCTTTGGCCAATGTAGCCATGGAGGCAAACTCAGCATCCATGGGTAGTGGAGGGGCTGATGGAGTGGGTTGTAACACGCCCTCTGATTGTGGTCGTTCGAGATGGATCGTGAATGGAGCTACTTGTGCTTCTTCTCCAAGGGAGTTTTCTGTGGTGGACTCGCGAGGAATTGGAACATGTGAAAGTGATCCATGCATTCTTTTGGATGGTTGAACCCTGGTTTTCACCCTTGGAAGAATTGCAGCTGTGAGTATTTAAGTGCTTGTGCAATTGGCACATCATAGGCGAGGCATCTATAGATGATTCTCGTAATGGCATAGCAACCATTCAAAGTAGGCTTCCTCACTCCTCGTTTGCCTGCTTCATATAATTGATCAAGGATCCATACCGGCATCTTAATAGGTAGACTCCCAATCTCCACCAGGTATAGCCCATACCAAATCTTTTTATGAGGCTGAGTGAATCGATCTTGAGCCGGAAATGCGAAGTGTTGAAGGCACATTCTCAACGGTATGGCAATGTTCGGGGTGAGGGCACACATCTCTTTCAACTTCTTGAGTTTACTGTTCTTCATAGACTCCGGTATCAAAGGATCTCGATCGAAGGGTACATGGGTGACGTACATCTGAAGGGCTTCCCTGATTAAAGTTATATTCAACTCAAACTTTTTTGTTTCCTCCTGGTTTGATAGAGAGGGCACCAGGAACGTGCCTGACTGATCTTTATCTCCTATCGCTTTCAGAGTTGCAATCAAGTAGTAGCACCTAAGGAAATCAGGTTTAGGCAAAGATGCACTAAAATAATCATGGAATCCTGCTTTCTGCCAAATATCTTGAAGAGGAGCTGCATTTTGTAATGCTTCAAATTCTCATGAGAAGAACTGAAAGGTCCACCAAACTCCTCCAAATTCCAACTTGGACTCCCAGATGTGGTCCGCATCTCCCAAATCTCCTGGCATTGAGAATGACCCTTGACTCTTTCTGTTAAGCCACTTGGTGGATCCGAGATGGGAATTCTTCGCACATTCAGAAACTCTTCAGGTCTCGCTGTTAGTGGAACCTCCACAAGCATGGTATCACAATCCCTTTGAGTACTAGTGCCTACCTGGGAGCTCGTGCCTTCAGCTGCTGCCATGAGACTTCTGATGCTTATCTGCTAGAAGAAGAAATGCACATTAGTGTTGCATAGGAAACAGGATGTAATGGTGTTCCCTCCACAATACTAACATGACATTCCAAATGGTTAGTGGTTAGTGGTTAGTGGTTAGAGGTGGTGTTTGTGATAGGTGTGAATGTTGGTCAGTGTTTAGAGTGGTTAGAGTCATACTAGATGCATACTTTGGATATGCAATGTACTTAGAATGCACCTACATCAGAGTGGATGGATTTACGAAATTGGGTCAGGAGGTTTGATGTGGGGTTTAGGTCTCCAAACTTTGATTGTGGCATCATAACCCTTAGTGGTGATGACATGTACATGTTTGTGGATTGGCTTGTGTTGGATTTGGGAACTTTTGGGTACCCATTTCCAAATATTCCTAGGTTTGACCGAAGGTAGAATGGTGTGGGGTGTAGGTGTCTGCCTTGAGACATTTTCCAAGAGTGCTTGTGAGTGTTGACTCATTCTTGTGACTAGAGGTGAAGATATTTGAGCTTGCAAGCAGGTCTTGGGCACCCATATCTGCCTAGCATTGGGAATTGCCTTCATTGACCACTTCAGCACCCAAATAGAAATGGTATGTCTAGGGTGTTGCCTAGGGAACTCCTTCATTTTAGTCCTTGATGGTGTGGCTCGCTTCATGCTTTTTTGAGAACCTGTCTCTCAAGTCGTAGTTTTTTCCCCTTTGCATATCCAGATCTGCTTCATGCCAACAGGTACTTCATATTGCCCAAGTTGGTGCACATGCTTCTTGATCATTGATCTCCTCAGTGTCGTGTGTTGCTCAGCCTGCCTTTCTCGAATCTTCTTTGGAACAAATGGGAACTCTTCATTGACTTTTGTTCCTTCATCAAGAGTGAAAATCTTCTACACCATAGAACTTTGGACAATGATAGCATGGTTATCGTCAAGTGGGTTCCTGGAGGGACCAGGAGTTGGTGCCTTTTCTAATGGCCTGGGCGCTAGATTTTCTAATTCAATCATGAGGCGGCTTTGGCCTACCCAAGCCTGAAGAATTCCACTTCTTAGGTTGAGGCTGACTGCTTGATTATAGATCCAGTCTTGGCCCAAGATAAGAGGTTCGGTAAGATCCTCGTCTTCACACACTAGTACTTTTACTGGCATTAGGATCCCTTGAATGTAGAGGGGAAGTTCCACCTCTCCTATGCAAGGAGTTTCAATACCTCCTAATCCTATCAAATATGCCTCTAGGGGTTTTACCTCCAATTGCAATTCTTGGTGGTAAAAAAGTCGCACTGCACTAGTGGCCGCCCCTGAGTCAATTAAAGCTCTCACGGTCCTTGAAATCTCTCCTTGTCCTACTTCTAGGGTCACAAAAGGTCGTCGATCAACTATCTTATGGGACCGTTCACCTGAAGCCTTGCACATGGCCATGTGATAACCTAGAGCTTCCTAAGCGTCAGTCATGGGTTGATCTCTACCTTGCCTTCTCAATTTCATTCGTCGGATGCGTTCTAAAGCTTCTGCCTGTGCTTCTTCTCGAATTCGCTTTTCCTCTTCCTTGCGTTTCTTTGCAGTATTGAGTCGATTGAGCATTTCTTCAGTTAGGGGTTCTTGATATAATTTGACTCTGCATCCGCTTATGTAACTTGGCAGTATGTCACCTTCTAGAGTGGCTAGTTGTACTGCTCCACTTGTGGAGATCCTATTGATAATCATTGGTCCATAGCCTCTTTTCTCTAATTTTCGTGCATGTTGCTTCAATGTGTAGTCTAGGATTAGGTCTCCTGCTTTCAAGCCTTTATCCTTCACATGTGTATCAAAATACGCCTTTTGCCTCTTCTTGGCTGCATAGATTCCTGCTGCAGCTGTCAATCGTGTCTCACCTAAACGTTCAAGATCAAAGATTCTAGAGGAGAGTTCATGGCCTGTCCAATCATGCTCTTGTGCTACTTTCAATGTAGGTATAAAAAATTCCAATGGTAGCACCGCATTCTGGCCAAACACCATCTAAAAGGGTGTGGCTTGGAGTATCGTTTTATAGGCAACTCGGTATGCCCAAACAGCATGGTGTAGCTGTTTGTCCCAATCAGAGCGTTTATTATTCACTAAGTTGGTGAGCACATTGCACAGAATCTTATTCGTGCTTTCAGCTTGTCCATTAGCTTGTGGGTGATAGGGGGCAGATTTCTTGTGTACTACCAAGAAATCTTGGAGAAGATTTTCAATAACTTCATTCAAGAAGTGAGTGCCTCTATCACTGACTAGCTCTATAGATAGCGCGTATCTGGTGAACACATTCTCAAATAAGAACTTAGCAGTGGTCTGTGCATCGTTCTTTGTTGTAGCTTTCACTTCTACCCACTTGGTTAGATAGTCTGTGGCCACAATGATGTATTCAGCATGTGAACCCTTAGCTGGGGGATTAATAGGACCTATGAAGTATATTCCCCACTTAGAGAATGCACGTCCACCCATCATAGGTTTCAATGGCATCTCATCTTTTCGTATAGGGTACTGGGTTCGCGGACAAACCTCACACCTCTTCACATAGGTATGTGCATCCATGTGAAGAGTTGGCCACCAAAGACATACAAATAAAATTGCTTTGATCACCCTATCTAGTCCAAACTGTCCTCCTACTACACCTTGGTGAGCAGTCTCTAATATCTTGAGGTATTCGCTCTCATGGACGCACAGTCTTAGGTAACCATCTTTACCTTGTTTGTATAAATTATCACCAATGGGTGCGTAATCTATGGCTTCTTGTTCCAAACTTCTTTGTCTAGCTAAAGTCATATCTTGAGGGATTGTTTTCATCCTCAGAAAGGCTACTAATGGTTCACTCCAATCTGGTATTAGAGACACTTGATAAAGAGTAGCATGTTCCACTAGTGGTTTAGTGCGGCAGATTGGGCATTCTTTGCACATTCTATGGACATCAACTTCCATACTTGGCCAATGTACTCCAAGTCTCCTCAATGTCTGTAAGGTTCTTTGTCTTGAGTAGTGTTGCTCCAATGCACCTACATGTGCTAATTGCAACCATTTAACATACTCATCCTTTTCCACACAACAGGCTAATATTCCTTGATCGGTATGCTTGTACATACTCCCTACCATTATGTGGTACTTTTGGGCTTTTACTATCTCCCTATCTTGAGTGTTTACTACTAGATGCTTAGGCCCATATGTTAGTACTTGCACTAAGGGCTTGGCCCACTCTGGTACAACTTCCAAATTAAACAAGTAAGCATCAGGTAGGTCATCTGACACTCCTTGTGGGGCCTCTCCCGATGTGAGCCTTGAGAGATGATCTGCTCTCAAATGAGTCTTGCCCTTTCTCACCACTACCTCAAAGTCGTATTCCATTAGTAAGAGGAACCATCTTACTAATCTACATGTATTGCATGGCTTGTTTACCAAGTACAGTAGAGCTTGGTGATCCGTAAAAAATTTAAACTTATTTGCAAGCAAATAGTGTCTAAACTTTTTAATAGCATACACCATGCCTAATCCTTCTCGTTCAGTGGTGGTATAATTTCGTTCAGCTTTATTCAATTGTCTACTGGCATAGGCAATTGGAAGATCCATATTACCTTCACCTGTAGGTTGTGTTAGCACACATCCAATAGCATAATTGGATGCATCCACATGGACATGGAATGGCTTGTTCCAATCTGGTGTGGTCAAGATTGGTGCTGAACATAATCTTCGTTTGAACTCCTTGAAAGAGTTCTCACATTCATCAGTCCACTCAAAGTTAGTTAGAAGAGCATACAGAGGCTTTGCAATGACGGCATACATGTGAATGAACCGGCGGTAGTAACCGCAATGCCCCATGAAGGCCTGTACCTCCTTGACATTCCTTGGCCTAGGTAGTTCTGCAATGGCTCTCACTTTCTCCTCGTCCATGGATATGCCATTTTTTGACGCTATGTCTCCTAGAATCTTGCCTTGTCGGACCATGAAAACACACTTTTCTGGGTTCAGGCAGACTTGATATTCTCTACATTTGTCAAAGATTTGTCTGAGTTCAGATATATGGGTCTGTCTAATGTTGGAATGAGCGCAAAGATCATCAACATAGACTTCCAAATTCTTCCTCAAGAACTCTTTAAACACGTGAGACATCAATCTTTGGAAGGTTGCAAGAGCATTGGTAAGTCCAAATGGCATTACCTGAAAAGCAAATATGCCCCACTCTATGGCAAAAGCCATCTTATGCTGATCTTCTAGTGCAATGGCTACTTGATTGTAGCCAGAGAACCCATCCAGGAAGCTGTACACTTCCTTGCCTGCTACCCTTTCTAATAGATGCTCAGTGATAGGAAGCGGATAACTATCCCTAATAGTGGTTGCGTTAACCTTCTTCAAGTTAATGCATACACGTAATTTTCCATTCTTTTTGGGCACCACTACAATGGGGGATACCCATTCAGTGTGCTCAATTTCATAGATAAATCCAGTTTCAACCAAGCGATCTATCTCTTCTTTGATCTTGGCAGCATAGTTGTCATTGTATGTGTATGGTTTTTGCTTAGAGGGTTTGGCATCTGAGGTCATGGGGATAGTGTGTGAGCATATGTCAGGGTCTACACCTTTCAGGTCCTTGTAGCTCCAAGCGAATACATCTATGTACTCTCTTAGCAATGCTATCAACTCTTGCTCTTCTTCTTCCGTCAGGTCATGCCCTATGTAGGTGGATCTTTCTTCTCCCTCTTCTATGGTCACAACTATTTTCTTAGTAGTTTCCTTGCTATCATAGGCCTCTCTTGATTGTGCCTCACGTTTAGGCATTCTTATCATGACTCTCCTATCGTCTATCTCATATTTTCTAAAGTTTTCAAGGACCTCAAACAAAGACTCTTCCTCTACTGGTATGACTTCTCTCTCCTTCACTCGTAGTGGTCACTTGTGTCGTTAATCTCACATCATTAGTGAGCTCTTCATGTCTCTGAGGGTGAACTTCTACTTCATAGAAGTATTCATCATCAGATGCAAATTGTGGGTCCATAATGATTGACTCTAGATCAGAGTCACTTGCATCCTCGAATGCATTAGTGCTATGTTCACATTCTTCCAAAACCGAATCTCCCATGATTGGCTCTATGGAAAAGACTGAAATGTCATAGCCATCCTCATCATAGTGGGGTGTCCATTGTTCTTCATTGATGGCTACATCCATTGTTGCTAAAATTTCTGCCCAGTCGTGAGGTTCAAATTCTTCGTCAGGGAATACGACAGGTGCATAGGCTGGGTCTTGAACCGATCTATAAGTTTCCTTCGCACCTGCCTCTCTGGCTGTTTCTCTCTTTTCCTCTTCTATTGCCACTTTACACATCCACAAGTGGGTGTCTTCATGCATCCATGAGGATCGTGATCCTATGGAATGCACTGACTCAGTATCATCTTTGGCTCTATGGATGGGATTCCATTGGATGGGAAGGACATCTCTATGAGAGTAATCCTTGAGATTAGCTTTGGTTGTAACACCTAGATGTTGTAAATACAAGGGATTGGTTCCCCAATCCTGTACCACTTGCAATTGCCACATAAATGGCCTTCCCAAAATCATCTCGTGGGCTTGGTTTTTGCTAAAGTTGCATATAGCAAAAGTATGCTCGATCTCAACACCACATGTAGTGAGAGTTATTCCTTCTAGCAATCCTAAGGGCCTCTCAATATGACCGTCGGCCATCTGCAATTTCATTCTCATCAGCCTGAGTGCTGGCTTGCCCCAACTCTTCCATAGGCAACTCCTGCACCTGAGTCCAAAATTGCCTTGGTTGTGTATCACTGATGGGTAACTGGGAGATAGGTATTTCCATCTTCTCCTTCACTCATGTCTCCTATCTTATCCAATGGTATTTCTAGCACTGTTCTATGAGATCCTACCTGGGAACACGATTTTGTTACGTCTGGCACTTGTTTGGCCACATGTTTCCACAATTCAGGCTTAACCTTGAGTAGCTCTTCTAAAGTGAGGTTGCACTGCACTTTAGTGTTCTTTACTACCTCCGTATTCCTAGGTATGATCGAATCTTCATTTCTTATCATGACCGTGGGTGCTGTCATGCATGTTGACTTAGTTTCCCATGTGCGTGTGAAATGTGGTAACTCTTCCAAGGAATTAGACTCAAAATCTAATCTCTCATGAGATTGGGTACTCTCCTGCTCTTCATAAATAGTAGGGATGTCCTGTGGGAATTGATCATGTGCGTCATCCACAAGTTCAATGGGAGGAGGGACTTCACTTTCCTTTGCCCACTTCTCTTCTTGAATCTCTCTCAGGAACTCTGGTGAATACCTATTCATAGAAGAAGAGGTGTCGGGTTCAGTGGAGTTAGGCACATAAGCTTCCTGGGGAGGAAAGCTTATTCTATCAATTGCACTCTCCTTGAACTGAGAGGAGGCTCCTTTTCCAGAATTTGCAAGTAATCTTTCCAATCTATCTAATAGACCATCAAAATGCAATGGTGTTCTTGTGGGGTTAGTGCCATTGAACAAGTGACTAGCTTCAAACATGGCTTGTGCCAATTCGACCATCTTAGCACAGAGCTTTGTTCGCTCTATCTCTAGATCAGCTCTAGGGTAACATTTTTCATGATCTATCACGTTTGGCCCTTCTTGGATTCTGGCCTGATATGCTTTAATCATCATGTCTAGATCCTCACGAGTGGGATCGGCTAGGACTGATCCTACTCTAGGTGGTGGGTGGGTTAAGGGTGGTGTATTAGAAGGTTGGGGAATGGAAGGTGATGGATTGGCGGGAGATGGAAACGGTGGTGGAGGGGTGGTGTGAGAGTGATTTTGAGATGCAAGTTCACTTATCTTTGCTTTTGTTTCTCTCAAGCTTTCCTCAAGTTCGCTCATTTTTTGTGACCATTGTCTTTTCATTCTCTCCCCGCTATCTCTCCAAGATCTTGTCCTTTTCTTGGTTATGCTCTCCATCTCACTAATCTCATAACTCTTTTCCTGCCCTACTCCTTGAGTTTGCTGCAAGGCTTGAGCTCTAGTGACCACATGCACTGGGGCAGTGGAAGTTACACTTCCTGTAGAGTCTACTACTAGTCCAATGACATTGATAGGAGTGATTTTTGGCAGGTTATTGGGGTTCTTCGGGCAATCTCATAAGAGATGCTCTTTTTCGCAATCTTGACAGAAGCCCTGAATTGTCACTGGTTGGGGTTGTGTAGGGGCAGGCAATGGACAATCACGTATGAGGTGATCCCCCTGACATCTGAAGCATGGTCCTCTAGGGGGGGTCGTACTTGCCTAGGTTGAGGTCTAGAGTTGGGGTTTGTGTACATGACATTAGGATACTCAAGCTCCCCACTATTTTCACTTGGGTCCTCATAATAGTATGACTCGTCATGCTCAGGTGACTACATGTAATAAGCCTGCGGGCTTTCAATGTGAGTAGAGTCAAAACTCTGATCACCGGGATCACTTTCAGAAAGCAATGGGGTCACTGGCACTATGGCTCTATTCAGATTCTCTTCTGCAGCTGTGTACTTTACTGGAATCACATTGGTTGGAGCAGGGGGTTGTTGCGCTAACACAGGTTGAAGCCTTTGTTGGGTTTGATAGGGTTGTTGTGGTCTACCGTATTGTTGTGGTGGGTACTGATTCTGGTATCTACCCTGTTGTGGATATGGTTGAGGGTAATTTTGCCTGACAGTTTGTTTGTTATAAGGGCAGTCTTGTGCAGTGTGGTTGGTGTACCTCCGTTCTATGGTGCAATACTGGTTACTAGGATTCACTTGGGGTTGGGCCATAATGGGACATACATTCGCCATATGGTCACCTCCACATGTGTAGCATCGTCTCACTAGGGTAAATTGGGGTATCTGTTTGCTCGAGACACCTAGTTTCTGAGCTACTTTCTCTGCTAGTTCCTGAATAGATGTAGATTGTCTGGAGGTTGGAAGAGCTATCTGAATCTTGGTAGATCTTTGAAAGCTCGAGCTCCTCTCCTAGGTTATCCTCTATGTCTATACACATGCGTACGCATTCTTCTATGGTCATAGGGTCCTTCAGGTACCCATATGATCTCAACTTTGTACTCAGTAGTCCATCTAGGAATAAGCCACATGTTTGGCTGGAGTGGGCAACTCTGGAGCAGGGCATCTCTCTAAGTATTGCCTAAACCTTCTTCCTGCAAGCCTAACCATCTTGTGAGGTGTTTGCTTGAAGCTATGAATTAGTGAGGAAGTGTTGTGCCTTATGCCACTCTTAGAAAACTCTGTGATGAATGCCTCTAAAAGCTGGTCTATGTTTCTGAACTGTCTCTCATTCAAGGGCTGAAACCATGTAAGGGCAGTGTTCCTAAGGGTTAGACCAAAAGCATTGTATTGCGTGAATAGGTCCTCCACTTGTTCAGCTCTAAAGACTTGTCTAAATTCAGACACATGATCGTATGGGTCTCCTGTGCCATCGAAATAGTTCTTCATGGACTTCACCAACTGAGTTGGCCTCAAGGTTCTAGTGTGTTATCTAGGCCTTGGCAAAGGAAAATCATCACATTTCTTTGGTTCCTTGGGGCTCTAGGTCTCTCAGTTTCTTCTCTATCCATTTCGGTTCTCCTCCTTTCTCTTCCCAGGGGATTGGCAAAGCTTACCTCAGGTCTGTCTCTACTTCTATCCCTTTGGGCTCCATGAGCTTGGGAGGTCCGAGCTCCTTCGTGGTTGTAGGACACATTGGACTGAGATTGGGGAAAAACAAATTCACCTTTCCAAGTGTAGGCATGTCTCCCATGCTCTGAGACCACGAAGATCCGCTTTGACGTATTGTCTAGGTAGGTTACTTTGCCTGGGCTATCAGGGTCTTTAAACTCATAGATTGTGAGAGTACCTACTTCATGATGCTGGGCAGGCTTATATCTCCAAAAAGCCTCATCGATTTCTCAGTTTAAAAGCAAATATATGCTTTTATTATCCTGGGGAATCCACTCTGGAGTCATGATTTTGGTCAAGACTGATTTACCACGAGCAGTCCTTGACACTCTCTCTAAGTTCCCTTGCTCTATATCACCCATGTCCGTTTGTGCGATCACATTCCCAAACTCGTCTGTTCTATCTGGAAGGGTGGTGACTACATAAATAGTCCCTTCTTTATCTAGGTATGCTCCATTCTCAAACTTGACTATCGGGTGTTCTAGTCCATGGGGTTGATCGGGGTTCTTAATCTAGACCACAGATCTTCTCAGGCCATCTTCGTAGATGCGAGCACCTAGACGATTAGTCCTGATGTATTCCAATTGAGTCTTGTAAGGTCCTTCTGGCTTTTCTAGATACGCCACCCCTGAGCTACCTACTGGTCTCTCCATGTTATAGGACATCTCAGAATCACTTGTTTTAGATCTGGGAGTGTATGGGTAATCACTCAACTGTTGGGCCCAAGACCTAGCAGTGTGATTGACACTAGCTTCAGAAGATCTGAGGCTTTGTCTGTCTCAGCCTAAGTGTCTTCGTGATCTAAGGTTCATATGCTTGGCTTATCTACCCCCTTGGTCCCAAGTACACTCTCGTTGCAGGTTAATTTGCACCAATCACTTTGTTCTTTTTTAGTTGAATATTATGTTAAGCCCTTGTTCGGAATCAGGTTGTCAGGAATACTTAAGTGAATTCCGCACTTGATAAGTGATCAAATCAAGTTTATTTTTGTCCCTTAGGGTTTGCGCTTAAGATCTACCTAATGCTTGTACTTGGTTGATTAGTTCTCTTGGACTTGATTCGTGCTTGACGTTACCCTAATTAATTACCACACCTAAGTCGTACTTAGCCTAAGCTAGGAATTGGCAAAGGAAGGTTGAGAGAACTTCCAACCTCAATCCTCTGGTTGCTCAGACTGCTGCACTAGCCCAGGAAGCCTTCTCCCAAGCTTGGTACTCACCCTTGCTAGCTTGCTTGGAATTGCCTTGATTGCACACAATGTTCCTGTAAAGGTTCACAAGTTAATATGGCCTTAAGTTACAATGAATTGATGAACACACATCAACAATCATGAGCCCCCCTTGGAGTAGCTCACTGTACCCCCAAATTCTTATGACTCCCTAATCCTATAGAATGGCCAACTTAAAAATACATGTTCTAAAACTCCGTATATGATTCTCAACGAGCTTTCCAATGAGACTGAAATCTCATCAATTGGAGTTCGTATGGTGAAGTTATGACCAAACAGCCACTTAGGGTTCAAAATAGGCTCTCAGGGTTCAGGGAATTCATCTATGTTTTTTTTCTAGGTATTCTACCCACTTTGATGGCTCTAAGGTAGTCCCAAATGTGTTAGAAATCACGCCCAAAAATTATCCCAAGTCAATCAATTATTACACTCCCAATAAATTACTCGTGAGGCCGGTGTATCGCGATAGCTCGGGTCGATGTGTCGCGATAGATGGGTGTGTCGTGATACCTCGGTGTGTCACGATACCTCGATGTGTCGCGATAGATGGGTGTGTTGCAGTACCTCAGTGTGTCGCGATACCTCAGTGTGTCGCGATACCTCGGTGTGTCGCGATACCTCGGTGTGTCGCGATACCTCGGTGTGTCGCGATAGATGGGTGTGTCGCGATACCTCGGTGTGTCGCGATACCTCGGTGTGTCGCGATTCCTCGGTGTGTCGCGATACCTCAGTGTGTGGCGATAGATGGGTGTCTCGCGATCCCTCGGTGTGTCGCGATACCTCGGTGTGTCGCGATAGATGGGTGTTTCGTGATACCTCGGTGTGTCGCAATACCTCGATGTGTCACGATTCCTCGGTGTGTCGCGATACCTCGGTGTGTCGCGATACCTCGGTGTGTCGCGATAGACCGGGATATGGTGAATTTTTCTGATCTGTCTAGTGATTCTAGGAGCTCTCAGCCTGCGCAGTGTTGTGGTGCACTCAGAATCGTGATAGGGCCAGTTTTTTGGTGTGTTGCGATAGCTCGATGCCTCGGGGCTTGCGCAGAGAAGTTCCATACCTGCTGAGCTTGCTGGAGATGGTGAGGATGCTGAAACCTGCAAGAAACATGCAAAAACACACAAAACAACAATGCATACTCGCTCTCTCTCAAACTCACACAAAGCAAATGAGGAGAATGACAAGGAAGAGGGAATATGAAGTGGAGAAGGAGATGGAGATGGAGGTGGAGATGGAGATGGAGAAAAAAAACAAGAAAATTACCTACTACTTACCATTCCAACGCGTCCTCTCTACGTCTTACCATCACACGCTCGTCCTCAAAGCTCGAATGCCCGGCAACAGTGCCAAAATTTGGTGTAGCTCAGTGAAGTAGCACCTCCTTTAATGTCAATCTGGGAAGACATGAGGATGGTATGAAGACCTCGAGCAAGTGAAGGCACAAATGTGTGAGTGAGAAGCACACCAACATGCACACACATACACACACATGCGCACACATAGCAAGAACAAAGAGAGCAAGACAATGGAATCACTTCTATTGCAACAAAATTCTCATACAAGTTCAAAACTACAAGAAGCTAGCCTCAAAAATGAGCTCTCTAGCTCTATTTATAGTTTTTGACTAGCTTTGGCTATGTCCAGACTTAGTGTCCGGCCTAGTTAAAAATTAGGTTCCAAGGCTTATTTGAGGGCTCAAACGAGGTCTAAAAAATATGAAAATTGGTAGGCAATTACTTCTAAGGCTCCCCAAGCTTGAGCACTCCTCGGCTTGCACAAAATGGAGCTACAGAAATTCCTAAACTCCAAAGCACTTATAATGCCCTTCAGATCCACTAAGATTTCATATAATACAACTATCTTGACTATAAATGCATGTGAGCATATGGATATGCATGTATTTATATGCGTACGCTTAGTGTGTGAAAGTACTCTTGTGCTTGAGTGTGAAAGTGTGTGAATTTATGTATAAAAAGCTTATGTGTATATTATAAGCACAAACGTGAAAGCTAAGGAGGGGGAGGACGTGTTTTGTGTTTTGGAGAAAGAAAGGTTGCATGTGGAAGGGGAACTTCCCAAAAAGATTGATCGAAGAGAAGGAGCGGCTGATAATCTGGAAGAAGAATGAGGAGTTTCACATATTTAAGAGTACAAGTCTAGTAAAATGTGATTGGAAGTTTAAATTGTAAGAATGCTCTTCACTTGAACATTCTTTCCGTATGAATTTTTTTTTTCCCTTGTTAAGAGTATGAGTTTTTGAAACTCCATACAAGTTTTTATGTCCTCTTTGGTAAGCTCCCTTAGCTCGTCCCTCCTTTTAATGAACTCTGTGACAACGTGCACATAGAAAATATGAGTGTTGAAAACACACAAAAAATAGATATGCAAAGAGAGGACACAGTACATATGATTGGGTGCAATCTCCCCCCCATGCACTCTGCTTTGACAGGTCGACAGAGTGCAAGTATTTATATGATTTTTTTCATCATGTCAAAAATAGCAATTACAATGAGGCGACTTCAAAAAGCAACCATGAAAGTAAGATGTTCTCCTTTATGAAAAGCATTTGCTTTTATTGATAAAAATCATGCTCTATAGTGATTCTTATCCTATCCACTACTTTTAGTAATTGTTCCTAAAAACAGAATCTCCTATGTGGGTTTATTTATAGATTATAAAATATAAATCCAATTATTGATGTCCAAACATATTCAAAATGTCCATGCCCTTTCATGCCTTTCACACTCTCACGAACCTTCAACTGCTATATAAAAACACCAAGACACATTAATAACTTAATAAATCTCATTATAATAATTCCTTTATTCAATACATATAATAATTGATCTCTCTCTCTCTACCTTTGATTTCCTTCAATCTATGCTACAAGTCCTAAAACAGGTCTCTCTCTCTCTCTCCCCTCTCTCTTTGACTCTCCTTTCCTTCCACCTACATTATAGGTCTGACAACATCTCTCTCTCTCTCTCTCTCTCTCTCTCTCTCTCTCTCTCTCTCTCTCTCTCTCTCTCTCTCTCTCTCTCTCTCTCTCTCTCTCTCTCTCTCTCTCTCTCTCTCCCCTTGTCTCTCTCTCTCTCACACACTCTCTCTCTCTCACACACTCTCTCTCTCTCTCCCTTTCTCTCTCTATCTCCCCCTCTCTCTCTATGTATGCATATATGTGTGTGTGCGTGCGTGTGTGTGTGTGTGTATATATATATATATATATATATATATATATATATATATATATATATATATATATATATATATATATATATATATATATATATATAGCTTTCTTTCCCTCTCTCTTGTGTGTAACCAGGTTTCTTCACCGAAGCTTTAGAGGAGAGGATTGGAGATATTGAATAATCTCTCTCTCTCTCTCAAATCCAATTTTTCTTTTCTAATTTGGTTTTTTCTCTTTTATCTTTTATTTTTTCCTTTTTGTTCTTATTTTTATTTTTATATTTCTGTTTTTCATTTTCGTTTATTCACTTAATTTTCTTATCTTTTTATCTTTAAAATTAAGGTTTTATCTTACTACGCATGTATTTAGAAATAATTTAAATGAATCAAGGCCTTGGGGTTGGGGAAAATGGGTTTCCTAATATTCAAGCAAGCTAGGGTTTAACATTAGAAAAATTTGTTTTTATTATGGCTAGGGTTATCAACATCCAATCATTGATTAAATATATACATTAAGGGTTAAAAGCATGGGGTTTTAAGGGTTCAAGGTAAAGTTCCAAGGTTAAAAAGTTGGTTTTAAAGGGTTAAATATTAGGGTTTTTAGAGTTAGGAAGTAGATCTTATGGGTTAACCTTAATGTTTTTTATCGTTGAAGACTACCAACTAATTAGGGTTCCAAAGGGCTAAAATTCCCTAAAGTTGTTAGCGATTTAGAGTTACATGTACATGGGTTTCTAGGCTTCATTTGTATATACATATGCTGTTTTTGAAGGTTAAATAGGGTTAAAAGAATGGGGTGTTTATACAAGTTAATGTTACAGTTTCCTAGGGTTTTCCTTGGTCAAAACTCACTTAGCTGTACAACTGAAATGTGTTTCATCATGCAATCAATTAAAAGCAATCAGACACTTGAACAAAACAACCATTTTCTTTTTCTTGTAGATAGATCATCTGAACATAGTCAGTCAAAGCAAAGAAATAAATTCTGAAAAAAATCTTGGTGCATAATCCTCCAGGGATTTCCTCCTGACAACACATCTATATTTGGAAGTTGATGAGACTTTTCTGCATTACTTTACGTCCAAAAAGCCCGTGGGAAAAGGTGGGAAAGGGGTAGAATATACATTGAAGCATATATTACATGCCTTACACACACAAATGAGCTCATGAAGAACAAGATACACAAGCAAGAAGAAGGAGTTATGAATTTCAGAAGTTAGTTAGTCTTGCATTATGGTGAAAAGCCTTTACAATTGCGTCACAAACTAACTTACATGTGCCTTAGATTTGGCCTTTTTACACCAGTGATTGGAACTTTTCTAGAAATTTCTAAAGAAACTATTATTTTATAAGGGTTTTGCAACAATCTTTTGGAAATATGCCTTTAGAGGATTCCTCTAATGCATTTACAAGGTTTTCGCATACTCAATGATGTGATGTAGCAAAAAGAAAACTGGCTATTTTCTAGAAAACATTTGTGGGGGCTACTTTTCTCATCTTCTTAGCCTTTGCATCTATGAAATAATACCCAACAAAGGTACATTTCATAACCTTATCATCCAAGTTTTTGTGTTGTTGTTCAGGCACTAATGCATATGCCACACAATTAAGACATGTTGATGACCAATAAATCGATTACATTCAAGCCAACCGTCATACAGAATGATAGATTGTAATGGTTTGGTGGGACACTTGTTAAGTACATATGATGCATACATAACATCCTCAAAAGCTATTTGGCGAAGCCTCACTTTTGAGAACACTTTTCATTTCCATGTGAGACATGTTGTTCCTCTCATTGAATCCATTTTTTTTGAGGTGTTACATTGATTTTTATCCCATAATCAACTAAAAATGCATCGAAAAAAAACACATATACTCCCCTCCTCAACCATAACTAGAAATTGCTCACATGCTCACATGTTTTCAACCATAACTAGAAATTGTTAAGATCACATATACACTTCAAAATTGACTTTCAGTGGATGAATCGATGCACAAATAGAAAAGTTATCAATGAAAGTCAGAAAGTATAAGTAATTCCCAAATGAAGGTGCCTGCATAGGACGAAATAAACCATTATGAGAAAGCTCAAATTTATGTGCAGCTCTCAATGAATCATCTTTGGGAAAGAAAGAAAGCTACATTTTACCCAAAATACAACCCTCATAGCCATGCTTAGAAGGTTCCTTAAGTATGTACAGAGAGGACACCATTTCATATTTCTACAAGCAGAGTACAATAACAAAATGTAGATGATTAAAGCATGCATGGCAAAGTTTGGCATCTATAATATGATGAGAATCATGAACTTCACATGCTCAATCATTCTCAAATTTTAGATTATGAGTTTTAATAGCCCACAACATAAAATTCCAAAAGCAATGATACCATCATCATTCAAGAGATCATGAGCTCTATATCTATCATCAATAAATTAAATAACCAAATCAATCTTTGTTTATGCTAAAATTGATAAATAACTACATTGTGAGGTATTATCTTTGGTTGCACCACTATCAAGGTACCAAACATCTAAGTCTACCACAAACATACATTATTCATGAGAAGATGGTTCATAGCCACAATGAGTAGTAAACATCCATTTTGCATTCTAAATAAGGTTAGCAAACTTTATTTTAGGTATAGAGGTATCTATAGCAATTATTCCAACCTCTTTCTTCTTTGCCTATTTTGTAGCCAACTTAGGAGAGCTTTTAATGACATGATCATTTTCCTTATGATACTTGCAAAATTGTTCTCTCTTTTCTGTTTTCTTTTCATCTTTTTCTTCCTTATTTGATTGTGCAACATTACTTGATTTCTTCTTAATAATAGAGGAGCTTCATTTACATTTGACCTTTTGGCTCGCTAAAAAGGATTTATCTCCAACACACATAGTTAACATCTTCTTTCTAGATTGATCTTCGCATAGAAAATGTGATATTAATTCCTCAAATGTTGAGGCATTTAGATTTTCTTTCATCGTCAACGAAAGAGTAGAAGCAAAATTGTGATAAGAATATGGAAGAACATCAAAAACCATTTGCACAAGTAAACTATCTCCAACTATTTTTTGAGGTAATCAACATGAGCCTCATAAGAGTATCCCAGACATATCTTTTTTTTTTTTGTGTGAGAGTGATGTTATGGATAATGACATGTTTGACAATCAAAGCTATCAATGCATGCACCTATGCATCCCTGCCATCCTAACAAACTTTCTTTGCAATAGGTGCAACAAGAACCGTAGCAGGACCACGAAACACCACCTACATCACTTGCAAATATTGTAATTTTTAGTGTAGGACAACAAAAAAATCAGAGAGAGGGACAGATCAATAAAAGATGGGATGACAACGCTGAAGCAAGGGGACCGAACACCAACAACTGATCTGTACTCATCTCCAATGGTTGTTTTGACCTACGCTCCATCTGTTCTCGTGTGATGACCATCTTGGATCGGGGATGAGCCTTACGATTACTTGTTTAAGGGTGTCTTGATCGGTAGGAAAGTTGAATATACTATCTTGATTCGTGTTGTATGTTGTATCCAATCGGAACTCACAACAGGATTGCCAAGTGCTGGCCGGTACTCTTCATATATGCATTGTGTGATATGATTTTTAGAGTCTCTATCCTGTTCGGCCCATTTTAGCATTACTGAATGACCGAATTCGATAGAGCAGAGTTGTCGTATCCGTTGTCGCATTGACTTCCCCATCGCATCCATAACTGGAGCTCCATTACGGATATGATATATCTTTGATTCATCATGATCATGTGCACCCCAAGGTGTACGTGGAGATCCCATCTGATGCAATATGAAGATCTCATCTCATCCAATGTATATATATGCATGCTTAAGATTGTATACATATGCATTCATGTATGCATATGCATTCATGTATGCATATGCATTCATGTATGCATATGCATTCATGTATGCATACACTTGCTTGTATGCATATGCATGCTTAATCTTGTATACATATGCATTCATGTATACATATGCATATGCATATGCATACATGTATACATATACATATGCATATGCTTGTTTGTATACATACATGTACATATACATGTATGTATATGCATACATGTATGTATATGCATACATGTATGTATATGCATACATGTATGCATATGCATATGCATACATGTATACATATACATATACATATGCATACGCTTGCTTGTATATACATATACGTGTGCATATGCTTGCTTGTATGCATATGCATGCTTAAGCTTGTATGCATATGCTTGCTTGTATACATATGCATGCTTGCTTCTATGCATATGTAAGCATATGCTTGCTTGCTTACATATGCATATGCATTCTTGAGCATGTAAGCATATGCATATGCATGCTTAAGCATGTATGCATATGCATATGCATGCTTAAGCATGTATGCATATGCATATGCATGATTAAGCATGTATGCATATGCATTCATGTATAAATATGCATTCATGTATGTATATGCATATGCATGCTTAAGCATGTATGCATATGCATTCATGTATACATATGCATTCATGTATGTATATGCATATGCATGCTTAAGCATGTATGCATATGCATTCATGTATACATATGCATTCATGTATGTATGCATATGCGTGCATGTATGCATATGCATGCATGCATATGGATACATGAATGCATATGCATACATGCATGCATATGCATACATGCATGCATATGCATACATGCATGCATATGCATACATGCATACATGCATGCATGCATATGGATACATGCATATGCATACATGCATGCATGCATATGGATACATGAATGCATATGCATACATGCATGCATGCATATGGATACATGAATGCATATGCATACATGCATGCATGCATGCATGCATATGGATACATACATATGCATACATGCATGCATGCATATGCATACATGCATGAATGCATATGCATACATACATGAATGCATATGCATACATACATGAATGCATATGCATACATGAATGCATATGTATACATGAATGCATATGCATATATACATGAATGCATATGCATACATACATGAATGCATATGCATACATGAATGCATATGCATACATGAATGCATATGCATACATGAATGCATATGCATACATGAATGCATATGCATACATACATGAATGCATATGTATACATGCATGCATATGCATACATACATGAATGCATATGTATGCATGTATGCATGTATGTATGTATGCATATGCATGCATGCATGTATGCATATGCATGCATGTATGAATATGCATGCATGTATGCATATGCATATCCCTCATGCATGCATATGCATGCATGTATGCATATGCATTCATGTATACATATGCATACATGCATGCATGTATGCATATGCATGCATGTATGCATATGCATTCATGTATACATATGCATACATGCATGCATGCATATGCATACATACATGCATTCATGCATGTATATATGCATATGCATGCATGCATGTATGCATATGCATACATACATGAATGCATATGGATGCATGTATGCATGTATGTATGTATGCATATGCATGCATGCATGTATGCATATGCATATCCCTCATACATGCATATCCCTCATGCACATGCATACATACATGAATGCATATGTATACATGCATGCATATGCATACATACATGAATGCATATGGATGCATGTATGTATGTATGCATGTATGCATATTCATATCCCTCATGCATGCATATCCCTCATGCATATGCATACATACATGAATGCATATGTATACATACATACATACATACATATGTATGTATGCATATTCATATCCCTCATGCATGCATATCCCTCATGCATATGCATACATACATGAATGCATATGGATGCATGTATGCATGTATGTATGTATGCATATGCATGCATGCATGTATGCATATGCATGCATGTATGCATATGCATGCATGTATGCATATGCATATCCCTCATGCATGCATATCCCTCATGCATATGCATACATACATGAATGCATATGCATACATGAATGCATATGCATACATGAATGCATATGCATACATACATGAATGCATATGCATACATACATGAATGCATATGCATACATACATGAATGCATATGCATACATACATGAATGCATATGTATACATGAATGCATATGCATACATACATGAATGCATATGCATACATGAATGCATATGCATAAATACATGAATGCATATGCATACATGAATGCATATGCATACATACATGAATGCATATGTATACATACATGAATGCATATGTATACATGCATGCATATGCATACATACATGAATGCATATGGATGCATGTATGCATGTATGTATGTATGCATATGCATGCATGCATGTATGCACATGCATGCATGTATGCATATGCATGCATGTATGCATATGCATTCATGTATACATATGCATAGATGCATGCCTGCATATGCATACATACATGCATGCATGTATATATGCATATGCATGCATGCATGTATGCATATGCATACATACATGAATGCATATGGATGCATGTATGCATGTATGTATGTATGCATATGCATGCATGCATGTATGCATATGCATATCCCTCATGCATGCATATCCCTCATGCATATGCATACATACATGAATGCATATGTATACATGCATGCATATGCATACATACATGAATGCATATGGATGCATGTATGTATGTATGCATATGCATGCAGGCATGTATGCATATGCATGCATGCATGTATGCATATACATATCCCTCATGCATGCATATCCCTCATGCATATGCATACATACATGAATGCATATGTATACATGCATGCATATGCATACATACATGAATGGATATGGATGCATGTATGCATATGCATGCATGTATGCATATGCATGCATGTATGCATATGCATGCATGTATGCATATGCATGCATGTATGCATATGCATATCCCTCATGCATATGCATACATACATGAATGCATATGTATACATGCATGCATATGCATACATACATGAATGCATATGGATGCATGTATGCATGTATGTATGTATGCATATGCATGCGTGTATGCATATGCATATCCCTCATGCATGTATGTATGTATGTATATGCATATGTATGCATGCATGTATGCATGTATGTATGTATGCATATGCATATGCATGCTTAAGCATGTATGCATATGCATATGCATGCTTAAGCATGTATGCATATGCATTCATGTATACATATGCATTCATGTATGTATGCATATGCATGCATGCATGTATGCATATGTATGTATCCATATGCATGCATGCATGTATGCATATGCATGTATGCATGTATGCATGTATGCATGTATGCATGTATGCATGTATGCATGTATGCATGTATGTGCATACATGCATGTATGCATGTATGCATGTATGCATGTAAGCATGTATGCATGTATGTATGTATGCATATGCATGCATGCATGTATGCATATGCATATCCCTCATGCATGCATGCATGCATGTATGCATATGCATGCATGCATGCGTGCATGCATGTATGCATGTATGCATATGCATTCATGCATGTATGCATATGCATGTATCCATATGCATGCATGCATGCATGTATGCATATGCATGCATGCATATGCATGCATGTATGCATATGCATGTATCCCTCTCTCTCTCGCTCTCTCTCTCTCAAACAAAAATAAAGAGAGAAGATATTAGAAAACAAAAATAAAAAGAAAGATAAAAGAGTGATATATGTTTTACTTACATTTATGTAATTTTGAACCAAAGTTGTCAAAATCCACTTGAAATTCTACTTCGTTGAATTTCCAAAGATTTTATCTCAAAAATCTCTTGCAAAACTAAAGAGAGAAGTTATTAGAAAAGCAAAAACATAAAGAAGGAAAACAGAGTGATACAATATGTGCAATCTACTTACCAAAGCGTCAGATCTATAAAAATAGAGGTTTGTTTAGAGAGAGAGAGAGAGGGAAGGAGAGGGAAAGAGAGAGAGACAGAGAGAGAGAGAGAATTGTTTGACACGATCGTCAAAATCCACTTGAAGTTCTTCTTCATCGAATTTCCAAAGATTTGATCCCAGAATCTCTTGCAAAACCAAACAAAGAACATATTAGTAAAGAAAAAACATAGAAAAAGAAAAAAGAGAGAGTGAGAGAGGGAGAGAGAAAGAGAGAGGGAGAGAGAAAGAGGGAGAGAGACGGAGAGAGAGTGAGAGAGAGAGAGGGAGAGAAAGAGAGAGATAGTGAGAGAGAGGGAGGGAGAGAGAGAGAGAGGGAGAGAGAGAGAGAGAGAGGGAAGGGAGGGAGAGAGGGAGAGAGAGAGAGAGAGGGAAGGGAGGGAGAGAGGGAGAGAGAGAGAGGATGACAAACAGAGTTCTGCTGTTGGCGCGCAAACCCGAAAGTAGAAGTTCTATATTCAAAACGAGCAGAATGACGAATTTCGGGTTCGGGCCCAGTTAAAAAGAGAGCGTCGGTATAAGCATCGGTATTTCCAGCAAAGTACCGATGCATATACTGACGCATATACCGACGTTGTGATTCCGAGGCAACGTAGCTGTGATTCCGAAGCAACGGAGCTTTCCCAAATTTGTCGAGGGGTATACCGACGCCGACAGCTGCCCGTCGGTACACTGACCGTCGGTATTCCCTCGATATGTTGTAGTGACTAGGCAAGAAATGAGGCTTTTGTTTCTCCTCTGAAAATGTCTAGAGATAGTTTACTTCTTCAAAATCTTCCAAGATTCTTATCAAGGCTTTGCTTCTTTAATTGATGATGAAAGAAAGTCCAAATGCCTTAACCTTTGAAGAGTTAGTGTCTTATTTCCTACAAGGAGATCAATCTAAACAAAAGAGGTCAATTATGCATGTTGGAGATCAAAATCTTTTTGCTAGTTAGAGGGAAAAGGCAAATAGTGCTCCTCTATTAGTAAGCAAGAATTAGCTAATGATGCACAATCAAACAAGGAAGAAAACAATGGCAAGAAAGTAGAAAGGAGAAACAATTTTGCAAGTATTGTAAGGAAAATGATGATGCCTTAAAAAATTGTTCTTAACTAGGTAGAAAATGAGAAAAGAAGAAAGAGGTTGTAATGGTTGCTATAGAGGCCTCTATACCTAAATCAAAGTCCTTAAAATGAAGAATGGATGTTTACTACTCATTGTAGCTATGACTCATATTATCATGAGTAGAGTGCATTTGTGGTAGACTCGGATTACTTTGATAGTAGTGCAATCAAATAATACCTCATGGTGAAGTTAGTTATCAATTTCAATAATAGCAGAGATTCGTTTGGTTGTTAAATTTGATGATGATGGACGTAGAGCTCATGATCTCTTGAACCATCATGATATCATTGCTTTTAAAGTTTATGTCATGGGTAGAATAAGCTCATAAATTATGAAAAATCTTAGAATGATTGAGCATGTGAAGTTCACGATTCTCACTTTATTCTAAATGCAAAAGTTTAGCATGCATGTTTCATCCATCTAAATTTTTCCACTTCACTTCACATGAAGAAATTTGAAATGGTGCCCTCTCCTCTCCACCCAAACTTGAAGCACCTCCTAAGCATGTCTATGAGGGTTGTGTTTTGGGTAAAATGTAGTATTCTTCCTTTCCCAAAGAAAGTTAGAGGTACACATAAATTGAAGCTTGTTCAAAGTGATGTTTGTGGTGCTATATAGACACTTCATCACTTTCATTGATGAATTTTCCAACCATGCATGTACTTATCCACTTAAAGAGAAGTCCAAAGTATTTATGTGCTTCAAGTGTCTTTTTGTTATGGCTGAAAATATACCATTGTCAAGGAAGCACTAGATTGTGCTCTCTGACTACAGTAGACAAGATTTTGGAAATACACTTCTGATTACAAGAACAACCACGAAGGAAAAATGATAGAAGAATATGTGACTGATACAAGAAATCCCACAATAGGGGACTGATAGGTATGAATAACTCGACTAGAGATGATATAACAGTTCCCACAACCTGGGATTGTAAGTATGAAACAAGATATTTGGGTTACAAGAACTCCCTTCTGGGAGATGAACTAGATACAAGAAATAACTCAACAAGATCTCGTACTATGAGACTACAAGAGGACAAGACTAGATGTCCAGGATACAAGACTAGACAGGACTAGAACAAGGAATAAGACAAGAACAGGAACTGGAACTTGAAGAGTACTTACTTGGTGGTCATGACTCCTTGAGCTCCCAAGACTAGTATTTGCAAAATTGAGAACGAATGTGGCCAAACCCTCTTTATATAGTTTTTCCAAGGGCGCTTACGAGTTGATGATGTCATCGATGATGTCATCAATTGGAAACAAGACCTCCGAGTGTCAGAATTCAGTAAATAGATAGTCGATCTTGGGGTTTTGGCACATTCCGCATGCAATGGTTATTTTCTCCAAACTCTTAGCCAATCATGATATATGGAAAGTCAAATGGAATCTAAGGTTTAAGATGGTTTCCTTGTCCATGACATCACCTCCCCCTCAAGCGACGAGTTCCACGAGGAGCGGCCATGTTCTCTACCTTGGGCTTCATTGGATTCTTCCCATGGAATTCATGAACCTTGACTTTTGCTCTCTGAAGATTTTTTGTAGGCTCCCAAGTAGGATCACTGACATCATACTCTTTTTGATGACTAAAGTACTCGAGTCCTCCTCGAGAGATTCTTGAATCTAATCCATGCACGACCTCAAATTCTTCATGATCCTTAATCTTGAAAGGTGGTGAAGGATGGGATCTTCCTTGAGATTCCTTAGGTTCATCACAAGATAGGTCCTTTAAGCTTTTAGTGGTGCATTGTAGTGTTTCCAAGATCTTTGATGGAGTGCCTTGAGTAAGCACACCTCCTTGATTGAATAGGAACTCCTCTTTAAAAATCCTTTATCTTCTTGTTATCTTCATAATTTGTATGCTCCATGTCATTCGTAATGACGTCTTGGTCTTCAAATGTTCTTGATTCAAATTTTTGAGGAATAGTATCTTGATTGTTTAACTCTTCTAGCTCCTGGACTTGGCTTTCTTTGAATAATTGATTCTCTCATTGAACTGCCTCATTGATAACATCCTCCAAGTTATTTTCTTGAGGCATGGATAGCAAGAGATATTTGACTTTAGGATTGAGGCCACCTTGAAACTCATTAACCATGTAGTCTTCTTGATATGTAGTTCCACAAAACAACATCTTGATATTCAAGGCATAGCTTGAAACTAATCGATCATCTTGTCGTAGCAAACTTTTCATCTCTTGGACATGTTCGATCAAGTCTTTTATGGTAGATTGAATCTCCTTGCATAGGGAATCCATAGTGGTTGGTCTTGATGAAGGCATTCTTGCCAAAATATTAGGGGAGCACTAGATTCTTCTCTCTGACTACAGTAGACAAGATTTTGGAAATACACTTCTAATTACCAGAACACCCAGGTAAGTAAAACGGTACAAGAATACGTAACTAATACAAGACATCCCATAACCCGGGACTGATAGGTATGAATAACTCAACTAGAGATGATACAGGAGATCCCACAACCCGGGATCATAAGTATGAAACAAGATGAATAATTACAAGAACTCCCCTCTTACCGACGAAATAGATACAAGAAAGAGCTTGACAAGATCTCGTACTATTAGACTACAAGAGGATAAGACTATATGTCGAGGATAGACGACTAAATAGGACTGGAACAAGGAACAAGAGAAAAACAAGAACTGGAACTTGAAGAGTACTTACTTGGCAGTCACGGCCCCTTGAGCTCCCAAGACTGATATTCGCAAGACTGAGAATGAATGTAGCCAAACCCTCCTTATATAGTTTCTCCAAGGGTCAATTACGAGTTGATGATGTCATTGGTGATATCATCAATTGGAAACAAGACCTCCGAGTGTCAAAATTCAGTAAATAGACAATCGATCTTGGGGTTTTGGCATATTCTGGATGCAATGGAAGCATTATTTTCTCCAAAATCTGATCCAATCATGAGATATGGAAAGTCAAATGGAAAATAAGGTTTAAGATGGTTTCCTTGTCCATGACAATCACCATGTAAAGATGGGCAACCTCTATCCAACGGTGGAGTATATTTCTTTTCAGTTTAATGCATTTCTGGAGGAGCATGAGAAAAAACAAATAGTGTATAGTGCCATATACACCTCAAAAAATGGATTTTTTGAGATAAAGAACATGTCTATCATGGAAGTGGCAGCATATATTTTCAAAAGTTAGGCAGAAAATATATCATCATGTAAAGATGGGCAACCTCTATTTTGATCCAAGATTGGAGTATATTTCTTTTGAGTTTAATGCATTTCTAGAGCTAGTGCAACTTTCTTTAGATAGTGTTATATGAAGGCTAGACCAAATACACATTCCACATTGTACCACCATTAAATCACACACAATTTCCCTCTTATAAATGAAATGAAGAAGATGAAGGCGAAAGAAGAGAACTCACTTTTATCACAAAAAGCAACCCATATTGCCAACAATGATATTATTTTATAGTCTTAACCAAGAAATCTTTTAGGCTCCTCAATTTCATCATGGACCTTCGAAATTTGGGCTAAGTGTCCCTCTCATCATTTCCGTTACCTTAAAAAGAAAGCCATTACATTCTAGAAAATGCTCAAAATAGAGAGGTTCTTTGATGCACATGGATAGATGAAGATGGAAAATATTCCGTATTTATTTTTGCAGTGTCACGTCACAGAAGAGTCATCTTCACAGAAGAGTCATCTTCACATGATGGACTACTTAGTTTACATGCAACTTTCTCTCTGAATAATTGCACTCATATGAGGAATATTTGGGCTTTGTGAATATTTGGGCTCAATGTGTACTTCTCAGTTTTCACAAAAAATTTGTCCACGTCCCATTGTTCTACTGGTTGACTTTTTGGTCGATTGAGGCAGAGGCGGAATCTCTGTACGGGACACATAATGGCTTTGACTAGTCTAAACCAGTTGAGTTGAAATTAGTTCTAATGTTGTCATGCGGACTTGAATGTTTACTTCTCAATTTTCGCAAAAACGTTGATCGCTCTTGTGTAGAAACTCGAGTTGTTCGACGTTGACATGTGCAAAGACTTTTTTTTTTACAACAAGGATGTGATTTTTTTAACGGATCGTAAGCTTTTGCTTTTCAAATCACGACTGCCTTTTAACTCGCAACGATGTAATGGCATGATTCTTTTAATGGGTTGTAAGCTTTTGCTTTTCAAATCACGACTGCCTTTTACCCTGCAACAATGTAATGGCATGATTTTTTTAACGGATCGTAAGTTTTTGCTTTTCAAATCACGACTGCATTTTACCCCGCAATGATGTAATGGCGTGATTTTTTTAACGGATCGTAAGCTTTTGCTTTTCAAATCACGACTCCCTTTTAACCCGCAACGATGTAATTGCGTGATTTTTTTAACGGATCGTAAGCTTTTGCTTTTCAAATCACGACTCCCTTTTAACCTGCAACGATGTAATGGCGTGATTTTTTTAACGGATCGTAAGCTTTTGCTTTTCAAATCACGACTGCCTTTTAACCTCCAACGATGTAATGGCATGATTTTTTTAACGGATCGTAAGCTTTTGCTTTTCAAATCACGATTGCCTTTTAACCTGCAACGATGTAATGGCGGCGTGATTTTTTTAACGGATCATAAGCTTTTGCTTTTCAAATCACGACTGCCCTTTAACCCACAACGATGTAATGGCGTGATTTTTTTAACGGATCATAAGCTTTTGCTATCACGACTGCCTTTTACCCTGCAACGATGTAATGCCATGATTTTTTTAACGGATCGTAAGTTTTTGCTTTTCAAATCACGACTACATTTTACCCCGCAATGATGTAATGGCGTGATTTTTTTAACGGATCGTAAGCTTTTGCTTTTCAAATCACGACTCCCTTTTAACCCGCAACGATGTAATTGCGTGATTTTTTTAACGGATCGTAAGCTTTTGCTTTTCAAATCACGACTCCCTTTTAACCCGCAACGATGTAATGGCGTGATTTTTTTAACGGATCGTAAGCTTTTGCTTTTCAAATCACAAGTGCCTTTTAACCTCCAACGATGTAATGGCATGATTTGTTAACGGATCGTAAGCTTTTGCTTTTCAAATCACGATTGCCTTTTAACCCGCAACGATGTAATGGCGGCGTGATTTTTTTAACGGATCATAAGCTTTTGCTTTTCAAATCACGACTGCCCTTTAACCCGCAACGATGTAATGGCATGATTTTTTTAACGGATCGTAAGCTTTTGCTTTTAAAATCACGACTGCCTTTTAACTCGCAACGATGTAATGGCGTGAGTTTCTTAACGGATCATAAGCTTTTGCTTTTCAAATCACGAATGCCTTTTAACCCGCAACGATGTAATGGCATGATTTTCTTAACGGATCGTAAGCTTTTGCTTTTCAAATCACGACTGCCTTTTAACCCACAATGATGTAATGGCGAGATTTTCTTAACGGATCGTAAGCTTTTGCTTTTCAAATCACGACTGCCTTTTAACCCACAATGATGTGATGGCGTGATTTTTTTAAGGGATCGTAAGCTTTTGCTTTTCAAATCACGACTGCCTTTTAAAGCGCAACGATGTAATGGCGTGATCTTTTTAACGGATCGTAAGCTTTTGCTCTTCAAATCACGATTGCCTTTTAACTCGCAACGATGTAATGTTTACTTCTCAATTTTCGCAAAAACGTTGATCGCTCTTGTGTAGAAACTCGAGTTGTTCGACGTTGACATGTGCAAAGACTTTTTTTTTTACAGCAAGGATGTGATTTTTTTAACGGATCGTAAGCTTTTGCTTTTCAAATCACGACTGCCTTTTAACACGCAACGATGTAATGGCATGATTCCTTTAATGGGTTGTAAGCTTTTGCTTTTCAAATCACGACTGCCTTTTACCCTGCAACGATGTAATGCCATGATTTTCTTAATGGATCGTAAGTTTTTGCTTTTCAAATCACGACTGCATTTTACCCTGCAAAGATGTAATGGCATGATTTTTTTAACGGATCGTAAGTTTTTGCTTTTCAAATCACGACTGCATTTTACCCTGCAATGATGTAATGGCGTGATTTTTTTAACGGATCCTAAGCTTTTGCTTTCCAAATCACGACTCCCTTTTAACCCGCAATGATGTAATTGCGTGATTTTTTTAATGGATCGTAAGCTTTTGCTTTTCAAATCACGACTTCCTTTTAACCTGCAACGATGTAATGGCGTGATTTTTTTAACGGATCGTAAGCTTTTGCTTTTCAAATCACGACTGCCTTTTAACCTGCAACGATGTAATGGCATGATTTTTTTAACGGATCGTAAGCTTTTGCTTTTCAAATCACGATTGCCTTTTAACCCGCAACGATGTAATGGCGGCGTGATTTTTTTAACAGATCATAAGCTTTTGCTTTTCAAATCACGACTTCCCTTTAACCCGCAACGATGTAATGGCGTGATTTTTTTAACGGATCATAAGCTTTTGCTTTTCAAATCACGACTACCTTTTACCCTGCAACGATGTAATGCCATGATTTTTTTAACGGATCGTAAGTTTTTGCTTTTCAAATCACGACTACATTTTACCCCGCAATGATGTAATGGCGTGATTTTTTTTACGGATCGTAAGCTTTTGCTTTTCAAATCACAACTCCCTTTTAACCCGCAACGATGTAATTGCGTGATTTTTTTAACGGATCGTAAGCTTTTGCTTTTCAAATCACGACTCCCCCTTTTGCTTTTCAAATCACCACTACCTTTTAACCCGCAACAATGTAATGGCGTGATTTTTTTAACGGATCGTAAGCTTTTGCTTTTCAAATCACGACTACCTTTTAACCCGCAACGATGTAATGGCGTGATTTTTTTAACGGACCATAAGCTTTTGCTTTTCAAATCACGACTGCCTTTTAACCCACAACGATGTAATGGCGTGATTTTTTTAACGAATCGTAAGCTTTTGCTTTTCAAATCACGACTGCCTTTTAACCCGTGATGATGTAATGGCGTCATTTTTCTAACGGATCCTAAGCTTTTGCTTTTCAAATCACGGCTGCCTTTTAACCCGTGACGATGTAATGGCATGATTTTTTTGACGGATCCTAAGCTTTTGCTTTTCAAATCATGACTACCTTTTAACCCGCAACGATGTAATGGCGTGATTTTTTTAACGTATAATAAGCTTTTGCTTTTCAAATCACAACTGCCTTTTAACCCGCAACAATGTAATGGGGTGATTTTTTTAACGGATCCTAAGCTTTTGCTTTTCAAATCACCACTGCATTTTAACCTGCAACGATGTAATGGCATGATTTTTTTAACGGATCGTAAAATTTTGCTTTTCAAATCACGACTGGCTTTTAACCCGTAACGATGTAATGGCATGATTTTTTTAACGGATCGTAAGCTCTTGCTTTTCAAATCACAACTCCCTTTTAACCCGCAATGATGTAATGGCGTGATTTCTTTAACGGATCGTAACTTTTGCTTTTCAAATCATGACTGCCTTTTAACCCGCAACGATGTAATGGCATGAGTTTTTTAATGGATCGTAAGCTTTTGCTTTTCAAATCACGACTGCCTTTTAACCCGCAACGATGTAATGGTGGGATTTTTTTAACGGATAGTAAGCTTTTGCTTTTCAAATCACTAGTGCCTTTTAACCCGCACAATAATGGCGTGATTTTTTTAACGGATTGTAAGCTTTTGCTTTTCAAATCACGACTGCCTTTTAACCCGCAATGATGCAATGCCATGATGTTTTTAACAGATCGTAAGCTTTTGCTTTTCAAATCACGACTGCCTTTTAACCCGCAACGATGTGATGGTGTGATTTTTTTAACGAATCGTAAGCTTTTGCTTTTCAAATCACTACTACCTTTTAAAGCGAAACAATGTAATGGAGTGATCTTTTTAACGGATCCTAAGCTTTTGCTCTTCAAATCACGACTGCCTTTTAACCCGCAATGATGTAATGGCGTGATTTTTTTAACGGATCGTATGCTTTTGGTTTTCAAATCACGACTGCCTTTAAACCCCCAACGATGTAATGGCATGATTTTTTTAACGGATCGTAAGCTTTTGCTTTTCAAATCACGACTCCCTTTTAAGCCACAACGATGTAATGGCGTGATTTCTTTAACGGATCGTAAGCTTTTGGTTTTCAAATCACAACTGCCTTTAAACCCCCAACGATGTAATGGCGTGATTTTTTTAACGGATCGTAAGCTTTTGCTTTTCAAATCACGACTCCCTTTTAAGCCACAATGATGTAATGGCGTGATTTCTTTAACAGATCGTAAGCTTTTGCTTTTCAAATCACGACTGCCTTTTAACCCGCAATGATGTAATGGCATGATTTCTTTAATAGACCGTAAGCTTTGGCTTTTCAAATCACGACTTCCTTTTAACCCGCAACGATGTAATGGTGTGATTTTTTTAATGGATCGTAAGCTTTTGCTTTTCAAATCACAATTGCCTTTTAACCGGCGACGATGTAATGGCGTGATTTTTTTAACGGATCATAAGCTTTTGCTTTTCAAATTACGAGTGTGTGCATGTGCGGACATTTGAAATTAATTAATGAAATTTTGAATTACCCAGCCGACCCTGCTTATAAAGCCATTGTGTTCCAGTCAACTTTGGTTAATGAAGCTGCTCGCTGGTTAACCGAGTATGACGAATCATTTGGCAGTATGATGATGTGAAGGATGCATTTCTACAATGATTCAGCTTAAAGAAAAACCCAGCAGAAATTTTTGATTACCTACAGAATAACAGGAAAAAGCCACACTAGAATGTACAAGACTATGCCACTCTATTCCGGACTCATTTACGACAGTTACCACCAGCGCATGCCAACTTACCAGACAACATCATTACTCAGTGGTTCATAAACGGATTAAACCCCCGATTGAAATAGATCATGATCATACGATGTGTGGGAGGAATGACCTTGGATGTCGTAAAGCCATTACAAAATAAAGTTGGAGGATTCATTGAAGATCTAGAGTGGCTGAAGGCGTCCAAGCATTGAAATCAGGATCCTCTGAAACAAATTTATTGTACTAAATGTAAAAGCACAGGACACAGAAGCTTAGCATGCGCTCTGAATCAGATCTACTGTGCTATTTGCCATACAGCGGACCACGCTACGGAGACCTATCCTTACAATGCAAAGGCACAGAGCACAGCAACTGTCAATGCCATTATTCAGGAACAAGGGCAACCGGCCAATCACTATGTACCACCACAAATGAGGAATACTCCTTACCAAGGATACAAGAACTATAGAGGAACACGGTCAACTAACTTTGCACAAACTTGGTGGAATGCGGGTCCATCAGGTGAAGGTGCATCTCCTCCACCACCTTAATGTCATTTTGTGGTGAAATAGGGCATATCCGTAGGTACTGTAAAGATGTGGCTGAGTACGATAAAGGAAAAAGCAACAACACCCGATGGTGAACATGGTGTACATTTCAGCAGTCGGCACTCAAACAGAAGTGGTGCAAACACGTTCGGGAAAGCAATTACAGCCAGCTGCGGAGATTTTTGAACCTGGAATTCGTGAACAGCAGAAGGTGTTTACTAAAGCAAGCAAGTGGGTAACTCAAGAACAAACTATTTTTCCTGACCCAATTCCAGTGATGCAGCAAAGTATACCGTAGTCAGTACCGGAAGGAAGAAATCTAACCCAAAAAGTACCGGAGTCCCCACCGGACACCGTACCAGAAACAGCAAAATTTGATCCGGTGTGGGATGTCTTATCCAAGGCGTCCATTACACTACCATTGGGACAATTATTGGCTTTGGTTCCTGGCGTGTGCCAACAATTCCAGCAACAGGTCAATCCAGGACCTACATGTGCTCCCTCAACAACAACAATTCAGCCCAAACTTGACCCGATGGTGGATCATACGGTGCCCTTGATTACGGTCTGGTATAAGAATCACAAAATAACACAAGTATTATTTGATGGAGGATCTGGAGTAAACATTGCAACAGTAGCACTTTGTCAACAGATGGGATAGACACAAATCGAACCTATCCAATTTTTTGTCTGAATGGCTGATCAATCCTGAGTTCATCCAATTGGATTGGTATGAAATATTCCTATTACTCTTCAAGGAGGTGTCTTTAAAATGACCTTTGTTGTTTTGGAATTACCTTAATCCAGCCTTGACTATAACCTGCTCTTTGGATGACCATGGTTAAAGAAAGCTAAGGTAGTTCAGGATTGGTCAATGCATGAACTGATTTTAAGAATAACCACCGTAAATATGTCGTTCCACTAGACAACATGAAGCCTTGCGACTTGCATGCACGACCATATGTAGCCGAACCTGTACACATGATGGATGGCCTTTTAGATGATGAAGAGGAAGCTTTTCTTAAAGCCAACAAGGATCTGATGGCACTCGGAACTGTGGACTTACAAACAGTTGCAGATAACTGGAGTCCGGCAGCCTGTACGGTAGTACCACTGATTGGTGAACCCGAATCAAGCGTAGCATAGACCTTGGATGATACGATGCTACAACAATTTCTTCAGTCAGGGGATGACTTTGCCATGCCTCGGCAGTTCTACGTACCGGAAGACCAATTGGTTACCTGCAACTTAGGCGATGAAACTAATCCGTGGCCAATGAAGATCAAGGCGGGAGTATCAGAGACCTTCCAAGATAACTTACTGCAGTTACTATGTGAATTCTCTGGTGTGTTTGCATGGGATTATCGGGATATGAAGGGGTTGGATCCATGCATCTATCAACACAAGGTTATGTTGAAACTAAATGCTCGGCCTATTACACAACCCAGCTATAGAATGAATCCTCACTATGCGGCTCAAGTCAAAGCAGAATTGGATTGATTGCTGAAGGTTGGGTTTATTGTCCCCATCAAGCATGCGAAGTGGATTTCCCCCATTGTCATAGTCCCTAAGAAGAATAAGCAATTATGAATTTGTGTGGACTACTGGAAATGAAATGCAGCCACAGTACCTGATCCATTCCCTCTGCCATTTCTGGACACAATGTTAGATGATGTGGTAGGTCGTGAGATGTACTCCTTTTTGGATGGATATAGTGGTTATAACCAAGTACGAATGGCGGAGCAGGACATCCCAAAGACAACATTTATAACCAATTGGGATGTTTATGCGTGTACAGTGATGTGGTTTGGTCAGTGAAATGCTCCAAGTACGTTTCAACGCTGTATGCAAGAAGTTTTCTCTCCTTATCTAACCACATTCATGAGAGTTTACTTGGATGACTTCTCCTTATCCGGTGATACTTTGATGCATTTGTACCATTTACGGTGCTGTTTTTCGAAGTGTCGAGAATATTGTTTGTGCTTAAACCCAAATAAATCTATGTTCTCTGTATCTTGCGGCAAGTTGCTAGGGCACATTATCTCAAAACAGGGGATTCAAGTAGATCCAGATAAGGTGAAGGCCGTACTGGAGGCACCTGCTCCCAAGACACCCAAAGAAGTGATGTGCTTCTTGGGACAAGTCCTGTGGCATGGGTGACATTTGTGGTGGCTTGCTCATCTAACCACGCCACTCAATCGATTGATAATCAATACTCCTCATCAGTTTGAATGGACTACGACATGTCAACTCTCTTTCGATCGGTTGAAATCACTGTTAACGCAGGCTCCTATTTTACAAGTGCCAAATTGGGAACTACCATTTCATATCCTTGTGGATGCGTCCGACATTGCAATTGACAACGTGCTGATGCAGCAAATGGAAAAATGGTTTTGTCCAGTGTATTATGTGAGTCGTAGATTAGCTCAGGTAGAGCACAATTATTCAGTCACCAAACGTGAATGTCTCGGATTAGTGTATTCCGTGAAGAAATTCTGGCATTATTTACTAGGATGCCAGTTCACCTTTCATGTCGATCATGCAGCCTTGTTGTACCTTGTTCGTCAACAGCATCTGGGAGGATGGTTAGCAAGATGGGTATTGTTGCTCCAAGAGTTTGATTACTCAGTAGTACATCGACCAGGGTCCGCACACACACTTGCTGACTTTTTATCTCGGTTGGATTCCGGTGAAATTTTGGAAGGAGTTGATGATACCACACCTGCTATCTATGCAACAAAGACGGCATAGGATGATCAGCCAGAGTTTTCGGTAAAATCCTCCTATTATGACACTTTGATGTTTTTCTTGACCAATGGATGTCCTCCCGATACGACCTCTCCTGCTGCTCGATGCAAACTGGCCGTGTATAGTCGACGATTCCGGCTAATTGTAGGGCAGTTATATTATATGGATCACTCAGGAGTGCTGCTAAGATGTGTTCCACCACATGAAATTGCTTCAGTAATCACAATGGCTCATTCTACCCTAGCTGGAGGTCATTTTGCAGTTGACCTGACCCACCAGAAGATTCTATAGAGTGGCTTATGGTGGCCTACGATGTACCGTGATGTGACCAAGTTTGTGCGACAGTGTGATGCGTGTCAGCGTTCAGGTCAACCTTTACAGCGACATTTCTTTCCCCTCCAACCAGTTTTGCCTCTCGAACCCTTTCAGAAATGGGCTTTGTATTTTATCAGACCTATTACACCTCCTGCGACACTTAACAGTAATAGATATATTCTTACATGCACAGATTACGCGACTCAGTGGGCCGAAGCTTGGGTTCTACGATCAACCACGGCTACTGCGGTCGCTAAATGTTTGATGAAGGATATTTTTCCATGCTATGGTTTACCCTTGGAGATTGTGACTGATCAAGGTATGCACCTTGATAACACATTAATGCAAGTGCTTACTCATACCTTCCAGATTGTCCATAAGTTCAGTTCCCTATACTATCCACGAGCGAATGGCCTCGTCGAGAGCACAAACAAATCTCTGGTGAACATCTTAAAGAAGATGGTATTGGATTTCCCAGAGAGATGGGACCAATTCCTACCTGCCGTATTATGGGCTTACCGTACAACATATAAAGTGGTGACCGGAACAACTCCCTTCAAGTTGGCCTATGGTTTGGAGGCAATTGCTCCTATGGAACTGGTAGTTCGTAGTCTACGAGTGGCATTAGAGCAGAAATTACTACCGAAAGAATCATTTCCTTCCCGATTGGATGTTTTACGGTCTTTGGATGAATAGTGCCTTGAGAGTTTTCTGGTGCTGCAAAAAGTTCAGCTCAGACAAGCAAGAACTCACGATCGTTTCCTCAAAACACCCGTTTTTACCATCAACCAATTGGTGCTCTTTTATAATGCTAAATCTAATAGATTCATAGGAAAGTTTAAACTATGCTGGTTTGGTCCCTACCGTATTGCCGAACAAGTGGGACCAACGACTTTTCAGTTATCCACCTTAATTGGTACCCTTCTCCCTAAGGCAATCAATGGATCGAAGCTTCATCCCTACTATTCTCCATCTTCTTCCTCGTGATGATTGATCGGTCTTTTCATTCCACATCCGTTTTTTCCACTGTTCTGACTCGTCATTTTTTTCTGGTCTGGGTGATTCCGGTTGACAGACTGACCGTAATATTTCCATTTTCTTACCTAACTATGATTAGTATCCGCCTTCTGTGTCTTTGATTTTGTTAATGCGTGCATGTCACCATTATGTCGGTATATTTCCAATACTGCGTGATGATTATGCTTCTTTCCACATGATTCCTTCTACGTTTCTACTTAATCATGTTCTTCACGCTATTTTTTGCTATTGCATCCTTGTGTGCTTGCGACCCTTGTGTTACTTGTGCTCTTGTGTGTTTCTGATTGTACCATGGAAGCTTTGGCAAACATCGTTACCTCCCGTGCTAGTCTCGCTCCGGATGTGAGCGAGTATCTGCATGTCCGTGGCCTCCTGGCCTTCGCTGAATTGCCTTAGCATTCAGTGGAGTGCCATCAATTCTTTGTGCAGATAATCTCTACCATTGCTGCTATGCCTGCTACAGAACAATGTTGGCTGCTCGCATGTCCTAACCCCCATGTCGTCGTCACACTTAGTACAGTCGTTGAGGGATTTCATCTCCCTCATGAGGGTCTGGTCGATGGACCTCTCCTCCCCATGTGGACAATGAAGGAACTCTTTCCTCTGCACTCGTCTAACGAGTTTGCCATTTTGTGTCGACCTGAACCAGAGCGCACCACACTCCAGTTCCTGGTAGCTGCCCTGAATCTCCAAAAACGCACTTACGGCATCTCACGCCCTTTTTACTCAATGATTGACACTGCAGCACGAGAGGTAGTTAACTTCACTTCCTTCTTTTTCCGACGCATTCACCGTGAATGCCAAGCCATTTCTCGCCAATTAGCCAAGAAAGAAATCCCTTGGACTCGCTTGCCGCACCTCCTCACTTTCCTCCTTCCGGTGATTCAAGCAGAGCAACCACCGCCATTGAACACTCTTCTCTTTCATGAAGAGTCGGTCCAAATGATGGAGATCGACGACGATGCAGACCTTCGCCAATTCTTCCCAAAGAAACGCCGCAAATTGAGCCCGTCGCATAGTAAAGTCCTGTCGTCCTCCACCGTGCAAGTGCAGGACACTACTTCATCAGCCTAGAATCCTTCTTCTCCATCATCTCCTCCAGAAAAAGCTCTTCTTGATACCGTCATTGACGAAGTTCAATTTGCCGATAAAGTCGTGCCGCCCGAGTCCCATCCACAGGAGTCCGTGCTCGATATGGCCACAAAAATGGTGCAACCTGCTAATCAATCTCAACCTGAGGAACAGACCACCCAACCTGATGCTTCAATTATCATGGTAACAACACTTGCTCTCCTTTCTACCTCTCAACATCCACCCTTACCTTTGTCTCCCTCCAAGGTACCATTGCCGCCTAGCCCTCCTTCTTCCCTAGGTCAGTCAGCCACCCATCCTCTTCCCTCCTCATCGGATTATTCCCCTCCCTCCTCCTCTGCCACTGTTTCCTTTAATCTTTCGCAGCCCATCTCCACCTCTCTCATCCTTGACTCATTAGCCCAATTAGCTCAGATTGGCAACTACCTCCTTCATCTCTCCACCCATCTTCCCCATCACCTCCACGTGGCCCAACAATCCCTTCGGCAGTAGTATCAAGCCAAAGTGGATCTTCTTGAAGCTGACATTGCGCCACTTCAGGAAGAAGTGCTTACAGCAAAAGCTGAAGCCAGTTCCTTTGAGGAACAAATTCGTCTTCTGCAAATAGAATTGAAAGAGAAAGACGCTCTCCTTGCCGCCCATGATGATGAGATTAATCAATTGAAGCAGACGGTGATTGATAAAGAAGATGCCAGGACTGCATTGGGCAATCTTCTCGAGAATACATGCGTAGATCTAGCTCTGGTGGTGCAAAAAGGTCAAGAAATGGCAGATTTGGCTTTGCAAATGACAACAGAATTAAAGATAGTTTCTGAAGATGAAGAGATTGGCCAGAACATCCAATTAAAGAAGGAGATTGAAGCCATTAAGAAGGAACGACAAGATTTCTACAAGACGATGTAGTTTTAGTCTGAAGAACTCGAACGCAGGGAAAAGCAGTTAGGCATTCAGGCTGAACAATTATCCATGATAGATGTTGAAATTGCACAAATGAAGTTGTGTAGAGATGCTGCTCTCGCAAATGATTTTTGCTTACAAGAAGCCTTCCTGCAGACTCAGGCTGAGTCATTAATAAGTCAGGTGGTTGCTGCCAGTTCGGTCAGAACTGATGCACATTTAGTTGAGCCCCAAATTTTGAAAGATATGTTAGACTCTTTAAAAGAGAAAATCATCCGTACCTTTAAGTTAGCCCGCTCCATGTATATACAGGGCATTATAGATTAATCCTAAACTTTCTATCTATCATTTTGGGTTCGAGTCCAGTGTGTGTGCCAGTGTGAGCCTCTAGAATGTAATCCTGAAAGGACACACGCACACCAAAAGGGCCTAGCGTAACCGTTGTAACCTTTTTGATTAATGAAAAGGGTGTACGTGAGACAGAGGGTATGTTGTCGCCGGACCGTGGTCTGAGCGAATTCCTGAAGTGGAGAGTAGTGCGCATTTGCTACTCTGAGTATTCTATCACTCTGCTAATTAAGTTCAATAATGTGTTAAGTTTTGATGAAGTATTAAGTTAAGTGACATTGTGGTAAAGTGACGAAGTTGCACAGTCATATGTATTGCGGTGAAGCATGTTTTAATATGCAGAACAGATAAGTAGTTGAAGAATAATCTAATTTAGCGCGTTAAGTTGGTGTAGTAGCATATAAATGCATCTGTAGATTTGGGAAAATACAAATAAGGCCTCTGTTTTATAGACCCCTAACCATCCCAAGAACCCAGATTTGATAACAGTTTAAACCTTAGTTTAATAGTAGCAATACTGCGTTCATTTCATTATCCATATCCATTTTCTAAGCCTATAACTAGGAGAATATAACGTCAAACTCATTTCGATGAGGAGCAACACTATTTGTGTCCTTCATGCAAAGATCATATAATTTTCTCATCAGATACACTTTGTTTGATGTCATCTCTTTTTCATATGTATTGTATAACTTCTTCCAAAGCTCCTCTGCACTTTCACAGTCTAATACTATAAAGTAAACATTATTTTCTAGGTGCAACCAAATGGTAGGCCTGACCATTTCATCTAACTCATCCCAATCATGTCAGCAAGTTTCTTTGAAATCCCATTTAATAGCTTCCATTGCCTCCTTTGAATCAGCACATCTTTGATCTAATTCTTCCATAAAGCAAAGTTTGTGCCATCAAATTTTTGGATCTCAAAATGGTCTTTGCCCTGCAAAATATAGCTCCTCCTCGGAACACTGGCACTAGACCTTGATCCAACGGATGTGCCTGAGACCTCTGATGCCATGATGGCAGAGAATTGAATTTTTGAGAAACCCCTAGTTTTACGAGTGGTTGAAAACACAGCCCTAAAGGTTGATATTTATTGTTGGAGAAGTACAAAGAACACTCTTCTTGATGTTCTTGGACCTATGTGAAGAGAACTATGTGTGAACGTGTTGATATATTTAGGTAGCGATGTGTGTGAACACTCTAGGATTGCCATGGGCATTTTTTTTCCCTCTCTAGGAGGTTTTTTTCCCTGACTTGTATATACACCTATTTCCCTAATGAGCTACTTATCTTTGTACATTCCAGTGGTAATACATTCAGTATTGTGTGTTGTGATCCAAGCTTCTTCTTCTTCCTTGTGTTGTTCGCATGCTTCGGTAAATGTCTAACTCCAATAATTGGTATCAGAGGAGGTCACCACTTCATCTAGGGCATCATTGACACCTCTCCGGTTGCAGTCTCAAAATCACATGAAATTTGGTGAGCATACTCAAGGTGTTTTAGAGATCAAAATGGCTTCGCTCTATGTGCCAAAATCGTGATCTGAGCTCATTTCAGCCTCCAAATGCACTATCCTAGTATTTGTGCAGGCTATTTCTTATTTTTGTGCCAAAGGTATATACTAGTTTTGGTTCACCAATATAAGCATCTCAAAGTCTACTACAAGTTTAGTAGAATTTTTTTGGGCAATTCGATTCAACTTTTTGAGATACAGTCAATTTTCTACATCAAGGTATTTTAGTCACCGACAAAGCGGTAAAATGTATTTTTGTTGGGTATAGTTCTGAAAGTAAAGGCTATGATCTGTATCATCCATAGACTAAACGCATTCTGGTTAGCTGTGAAGATGTTATTCAGCCATTGCTTTCATGTACTAAGGAGACATCTCTTAGCTACAAAGACATCTACGATACTTTGGTGCCTCTTTTTACACGTTGATAGTCTAGTGCTGGTCCTAATGAGGCAATGTCTCAGCCTTTGCAAGTTTCATGTGATGATGCAAATCATCCCATTTTTTATGCTGATTTACATGATGCACTTGTTGATGAGAGAGCTGATATTGAGGAGGCAAAAACTATGCCAAAATGGTTGGTGCGGATTTTGCGTGACAAAAAATTAGATGCACCTTTGTCATATCGTACTCGATCAAGCCCTCATAGTTCCTCTTTTGCATCAGATTACTATGCTATGGCTGCATCTAGTCTCTGTGATGAGACTCAACCTGTTTCGTTTGATGAAGCACAAAATTCGGAACATTGGATGGTTGTAATGCAATCTGAATATGATGCTATCATCAAAAATGGTACCTGGTCTTTATGTGAGTTTCCTCCTGGCTTTATATGACCTTCGCATGAAGGACAGAGATAGTGTTGCTGCTCATCTAAATGAGTTTGATGCTATATTTTCCCACTTACAGGCTCAAAAAATGGATATGGATAATGAAATGAAAGCAGTATTGCTGTTATGCACCTTGCCATCATCATGGGATACATTTTGCACAGCTATTAGCAATAGTGCACCTGGTGGTAAACTTGTCTATGATGACATATGTGGAGCACTCTTGAGTGAGGAGATTCACAAAAAATCTATGGCTGGCACTCAGAGTGGAGATGCATAAATGTTCATGATTCTTACCAAGGAAAGAATCAGCAACGTGGCAGGAGCAAGAACAAGGAAAAGAATGGTCAACGGAATAAGAGTAGAAGTAAATCAAGGAAGAGGGATATTGAATGCCATTATTGTCATAAGAAAGGACATACGAAGAAAGACTGTTATGCATTAAAGAATGCTAAAGGTAAAGGACAGAACGTTGATGGGCATGTTAAATAGTTACCTGCACCATCTACTTCGACTATGAAGATTGAAGAAATTAATGCTATTTTTGATGATGCTGATGTGTTGACACTTGATAGTATTGTGCCAACTGAGGCACTTATGGTTGATTCTCTTTCCCACACATGGCTGCTAGATTTTGGTACTTCTTTCCATTTGACACCACACAAATAATGGTTCTCTAATTATGCAGCAAAGTCTCTTGGTACCGTGAGACTTGATGAATCTTACCAGTGTGATGTTGTGGGGATTGGAGATGTGGTTCTGCAGTTCATTGATGGTTCAAAATTTACTATGCATAATGTATGCCATGTACCTCAGTTATCATGCACTTTGATGTCACTTGGTCAACTTGATGACCTTGGTTACAAGGTGGTCTTCTATGCTCAGTCCTTTCGCATATCAAAGGGCAATATGGTTATTGCAAAAGGAAGCAAAGTTGGATCACTTTATCCTTTATTTATATCACATAAAGAACACTTGTTAGCTGTTACTGAACAGCCTATGGCTTATATTTGGCATGGTCGTTTGGGCCATATATCTCATAGTGGAATGGAAAATCTTTCGCGTTTTGGCTACTTACCTGTGTTATCTTTCTCTGATTTTTCATTTTGTGAGCATTTTCAATATGGAAAGCAAATTAGAAATGTGCATAGAACGCACATAGACTCTTCAATCCAGCCTTTAGATCTCGTTCATACAGATGTGTGTGGTCCTATGCCCACTAGGTCCTTAAGTGGCTCTCTTTACTTTGTCACTTTCATAGATGATGCTACTAGAAAAGTTTGGGTATATCCTATCAAATCGAAGGATGAGGTATTCCCTACTTTCAAAAAATGGCTTGCCTCATAGTAAAAGATGTATATAATTGTCTCAAAGTGAGTACAATCAGATGAGGAAAAGGAATTCATGACCAAAATTCCCTATCAGTCTGCTTTTGGTAGTCTCATGTACACTATGGTAGCTATGAGGCCAGACATTGCATTTGCAGTGGGAGTTGTGAGCAGATATATGTCTCACCCTGGCAAGAAACATTGGGAAGGGATTTTGAGATATCTGAGTGGCACTAAGGACAAGTGTCTATGCTTAGGTAGAGGGAAAGCATCCATTATTGGTTACACAAAGTTTGACTATGCTGGTTGTGTAGACAATCGTAAGTCTACATCAGGGTACATTTTTCATTTTGCTGGAGGTGCTATCTCTTGGAGATCTCGTCTTCAAGAATGTACAGTTGTTTCCACCACAGAAGCAGAGTATGTTGTAGCAAGTGAGGCATGTAAAGGAGCATTGTGGCTTTCTCGTCTTGCTTGTGATATGGGTTTACCTCAGCATGTATACTTTCACATTAAGGCTTTACGTTTAGATAATGGGGGTGAGTATACCTCACATGAATTCAGCTTTTTCTATCAGTCTAGAGGGATTCGTAGAGAGTTTGTAACTCTTTATACCCCAGTTCAGAATGGTGTAGCTGAGGATGAATAGAACTATTCAAGATAGAGTAGTGTCTATGTTGCATCATGCAAACCTCTCACAAGGCTTTTGGGTAGAAGCAGTATTGACTACAGTTCATGTGATTAACCTTTCACCTAGTACTGCCAAAGGTTTGAAAGTGGCACAAGAGTTGTGGACAGGGAAGCTACCATATTATGATCATCTTAGAGTTTTTGGGTGTGAAACATATGTTCATATACCCAAGAGTCTCAGACAAAAGTTGGATCATAAGTCAAAGAAATGCATTTTTCTTGGATATGGTCGAGAAGGACAATTTGGATATCGCTTATGGGATCCTCAAACATGGACAGTGATCAGAGGTAGTGATGTCATTATCAATGAGTCTAAGATGCATAAACAGCCCATTAAGGAGGTTGAAGTGAGAAGAGTGGTGTTTGAGGATACTAGTCCTCCGGTTAGCATGCATAAAAATGTTGCACATAGGGATGTTCAAAAGAATGTCCATTCAGATCAGTCTACACATTTTCCTGTTCAGCAACCATTGAGACGTTCTACACGTGTGTCACATCCACGTGATAGATATGTTCCAGGTTTAGATTTTGTTATGCTAACAGCTGCTGATGAGCCTTCTTGCAACAAAGAGGCTATGCAGAAGCAACAACATGGTGTTGATTTCAAGGAAATATTCTCTTCAGTGGTCAAGATGAATACCTTGCACATGTTGCTTGGATTCGTTGCAATGGAGGACTTAGAGCTAGTCCAAATGGATGTGAAAACTGCTTTCTTGCATGGAGATCTTACAGATGAGATCTACATGGAACAACCAGAGGGTTATGTAATTCTTGGCAAGGAAACTCTAGTTTGTAAGCTCAAGAAGAGCTTGTATGGACTTAAATAGTCCCTTAGACAATGGTACCAAAATTTTGATGCTTTTATGAAGTCTCAAGGCTATTCTTGAAGCAATGAGGATCATTGTCTCTACACAAAGAGATGCTCAGATGGCAGCTCGATATGCTTGATATTTTATGTCGATGATATGTTGATTGCTGGGAATTCCTCTTATGATTTGTCAATTCTCAAAAAGAAGTTGAGTCAGACCTTTGATATGAAGGATTTGGGGGATGCCAAACATATTCTTGGCATGCACATTACTCGTGATCAAAGTAAAAGATGCATATAATTGTCTCAAAGTGAGTACATATCCAAAGTACTTCATAGGTTCAATATGCAGGGTGGAAAGGCATTGAGTAAACCTTTACCCACATATGTGAAATTGAGCAAGGATGATTGCCCCAAATCAGATGAGGAAAAGGAATTCATGACCAAAATTCCCTATCAGTCTACTGTTGGTAGTCTCATGTACACTATGGTAGCTATGAGGCCAGGCATTGCATTTGCAGTGGGAGTTGTGAGCAGATATATGTCTCATCCTGGCAAGAAACATTGGGAAGCGGTCAAGATGATTTTGAGATATTTGAGTGGCACTAAGGACAAGTGTCTATGCTTAGGTAGAGGGAAAGCATCCATTATTGGTTACACAAATTCTGACTATGCTGGTTGTGTAGACAATCGTAAGTCTACATCAGGGTACATATTTCATTTTGCTGGAGGTGCTATCTCTTGGAGATCTTGTCTTCAAGAATGTACAGTTGTTTCCACCACAGAAGCAGAGTATGTTGTAGCAAGTGAGGCATGTAACGGAGCATTGTGGCTTTCTTGTCTTGCTTGTGATATGGGTTTACCTCAGCATGTACCTCGCTTGCTCAATGATAGTTAGAGTGCCATTGCTTTGGTTAAGAATCCATTCTATCATGCAAAGACCAAGCAAATTGAGGTGCGGTATCACTTCATTAGAGATTGCTTAGCCACTGAGTGCATTATTCTTGAGAAGGTTCACACTCGAGATAATGTTGCGGATGCTTTGACTAAAGCTCTACCACAGGATAGCTTTCGACACTATTGTCACTTGATGGGGGTTACTTGATTCTTGATCTTACACAGTCACTTGTATACTGTGTAACATGGCCATCAGGTGGGAGGTATAGTTTGTATACTTACAGTCAGTTATTCTTTATCATTCTTTATTTTTCTACCATAGCTACTCTGGCCATATTGGCCTTTCGTGGGAGATTGTTACCGTTAGTGTCCATGTGAAAGGCCAAATGGCCACTGGACACTTCTTTTTATATGTTCTTTAATGAAACATATAGTGACCTGGTCAGTCAGAGACTATAAGTTCGACCGCATTTGTAAGACCTAAGAAGTCTGACTTTGTACTCACTGTGTACTGTGTTTTTTTTGTGTATTCTGTAGCCTCTGTGTGGAGTATTGTGTGCAGCCTCAGGAGCTCAGTTTTCTACTCCGAGCATATCATCGTGGAGCTCTCAAGAAGGAGAGTGCACTGTGGTGCATCGCCATCGAATTGCTTCAGAGAATTAAAGAAAAAAGGTTCGACGGATCCTCCACAAACTTCTTTTTTTGGTCTCTTCTTGTTCTTATCTTTTTCTTTTTACTAGACTCTACTTGATCTGCTTGACATGTACCATTGTCCTCCTCCTTATCTCTATTTCCCTCAATAGGTAGAGGATGTCTTCACATCTAGGATGTTGTTGGAGAAAGCATAGAAAGCGGCTAGAAATTATAAAGCCAAAGTGATCAAAGCTCAACAAAAGGATCAAGACTATGCAAAATGGGGGTATAAGCATGGAAGTAAAGGAGAAAGGATTCTACCAATTTTTGCATGTTAAATACCTCAAAAAAATGGGTTTTTCCCTATTCTTTTACCTAAAACATTTGTAAAGATGCCCATTTTTGTCATAAAATCCTAATTTTCTCATAAATTTAGCACACATTATAAAAGCAGAGTTGTAATCAAGCTACATCGACTTTTCTAATTTTTGACTTTGTTTCAGCCTCCAAATAGGCTTTGGACACTAATTTTAAGGCTAGGTTAGGCACTACAATGTGCATAGAGCTCTCTAAAAACCTATAAAAGTGAACGATCTCTCATTTTTTAGGGTGACCTTCTTTGATGTTAGCTTGTTGATTCTAGAAATCTTATGAGCTTTGTATCCATATTTGAGTAGTAGAGAGCTTCTTGGAATCCCTCTTTAGAAGGTTTTTTCTCGCAGCTTGTATATATGCCTATGACCCTAATGGGTCACTCATATTTTGTAGATTCATTTGGTAATACACTATGTGTTGTGTTGTTGTTTGAGCTTCTTCTTCTTCTTCTTCCTTTTAATTTTTGCATGCTTCTACAATCCTCTAACTCCAATAATTGGTATTAGAGTAGTTTGTTGATTTCTTTATGGCATTGTCAATACCCTTTGGGTCATAAACTTAGAATCACACAAAAGCATTATCGAGGTCATTATCAATTCAAAATCGCTTTTCTTTGTGGCATCAAAAAATTGATTTTTTGAGCTCGTTTCATCCTCTGAATGTGCTATCATAGTGACTGTATAGGAAATTTCATTCTTTTGTGCCAAACATAAGAGTTCAATTGGGTATTTTTGTTCCTTTTTTTTTTGAGAAATAGTATTTTTTATGTTGGCTATTGTGGATAAGTTGGATGGTTCTAAATACCCATTGTAGGCATACAAGATGCAACATGTATTGGTAGCAAAATGCTTGTAGAATATTGTGCAGGGTGTTGAAATACATCCTCCTATAGCCACAAATACACTGACAAAAGATGATACAAGTGGTATTGAAGATAATGATCTTCAATTTCGTGGTTCTATTATGGTTCCTATCGCATCTAATCTAGAGAAGCTTCATTGAAATGGAAGAGATGCACATGCAAATGCATTGATAAATTTTCTTGCTATTATCCTTCACACTCGCTCATGCAAAAAAACAAAAGATGACCAGGATACTCTTACCACACTGTACTAAGCAAGAAATGAGGCTCATGTTGCTTACCTTAAAAAGTAGTTGGAGAGTGAACAGAGAGAGAAATTGATTTTTGTTGATGAAATCCTACGAGATAATTCACGTATGCAAACTGATCTACATGGCCTTCTAAATTCTTATTAGAGTTTCGCTTCTACTCTTCATCTGGTGGTGAAAGGAAATCTAAGTGCCTTAATTTTTGAGGTGTTATCCTTTGTTTTTCTATAGGAAGATAAATCTAGAGAAAGCATGTGAGTAATGCATCTTGTAGATAAAGCTTTGTTACGTAGTCAGAAGGAAAAATATGAATGGTGCTCATCTACTAGTAAGCATAAGTCTGCTAATGTTGAACAGTTAAAGAGGGAAGATAAAGATGTAAAGAAAACAAAAAACCAGAACTATTTTGCAAGTGTTCTATGGAAAAGAATCGTGTTATTAAGAGTTTTCCTAAAATTGCTACAAAAGGGGCAAAGAAGAAAGTGACTAGAATGGTTGCTATAAAGGCCTCTACACCTAAAATAGAGTCAACTGACCCTGTTCATAATGAAGAATGGATGTTTACTACTCATTGTAGCTATGACATGTCTTCTCATGAGTAGTGTATGTATGTAGTAAACTCCAGTGTTTGTTATTTTGATAGAGATGCAACCAAACATATTACCCCACAACACAAGATTTTCACCTCCACTTGAGCGTGCTCCTACAAGAATATTGTCACAAGTTCTAAAATGTGATGGGATTTGGAAATATAATTCTTACTACTATTGATGGTAGTACTTTCTCACTATTAGATGCCTTACATGTGCTAGATATTAAGAAAAGTTTTGTCATCCATTTTGATAATAATGAAGATTTGCTTGGTTATTATATTTGTTGATGAGAGATGCACAATTCATGATCCCTTTAATGGTTGTGATATCATTGCTTTTGGAATTTCATTTCATAGGTTGTATACAATCATAGATTATGCAAAATCTAAGATTTCTTCAGCATGTGTAATCCATGGTTCTCAATCTATTTCACATGCAAAACTTTGGCATGCATGCTTGGTCATCCAAATTTTTCTAGTTTGCTTGGCCTGCAAAAAAGTGAAATGGTGTTCTCTTTGCCCAAACTTGAGGCTCCTTCTAAGCATGTGTGTGAGGGCTATAATTTGGATAAAATACAAAGTTATTCCTTCCCCAAAGATGGTTCAGTTAGAGTTGCACAAAGTTGCATCTTGTTCATAGTGATGTTTGTGTTCCCATGCAAACAACTTCAATAGGAAATTGCCTATACTTTGTGAATTTCATTGATGAATTTTCTAGGCATGCATGAGTTTATCCATTGAAAGCCAAGTCTGACTTGTTTATGTGCTTTCAAAAGTTCTTGTTTATGGATGAAATTCTATCAGCATATAAATTGGGAACCCATCATTTTCTGATAAGGGGAAGTATATGTCTTCTGAGCTTAATGCAATTCTAGTGGAGCATGCTATAAATCATCAGTGTATATTGCCAAATACACCTCGAAAAAGTGGATTTGCTGAGAGGAAAATAGATCTCTCATTGTAATGGCAAGGTGTATGGTCAAAAGTTAGGCTTTACCACATAGCTTTGAGTTTGAGGTTGTTATGTTCCAACATATGTACTTAACAAGTGTCCCACCAAAGCATTGTAGTATATCACTCCATATGATGCTTGTCATGGTCACACGCCGTTTTTTGCTCATCCATGTGATTTTTTGGTTGTCTCACATACACATTAGTATTTAACCAATAATGTAGAAAATTGGATAATATGGCTACGAAATGTATTTTCATTGGGTACAATTCTGAAAGGAAAGTCTATCATTTGTATAATCGATAGGCTAAATGTATTAAGATAGTCATGTTGTTTTTTTTGTGAAAGATGCAATTTAGCCCTTACTTTCACATACCAAGGAGACATCATTCAACTCAAAGGATGTGTATGACACTTTTACCTCTTCTTTTTAAGTCTGTCGATGTATTTTTGCAATTGTTGTATATGTTGATGACATGTTGCTCACTGGTGCTAATGAGAAATCATATCTCTAAATTTAAGGTTGATTTGCATGCATCTTTTGAGATGTCGGATTTGGGGTATTTGCATCATTATTTGGACATTCAGTTTAGGCAAGTTGAATGAGGAATAAATTTGTGTCAAACAAAATATATAAACACATTATTGCAATGTTTTGGACTTGAAAACTAGAAATCTATCACCACTCCCATGGAAACATGTCTATGGTTGAGTCTTCATGATGTTGGAGATGCATTTGATGTTATTCTCTATCAATAGGCTATTGGATGCTTGATTTACTAATACATTGTTCATGAGAAAATGGATCATAACTGCAAACTATAGTAAATGCCTATTCTTCATTCTGTACAAGATTAACAGAGTCTGATTTGGGTGTGGAGGCCTCTCCAATGACCATTCCGGCCTCTCCATTGCTTCTTTTGCAACCAGTTTTGGACAACTCTTTATGACATGATTAGTTCCTTTATAGTATTTGCAAAACAATTTTTACTTTTTTTTGTTTTCTTCTCATATTTTTCTTCCTTTTTCAACTCTATAGAATTAGTAGAATTTTTCTTACGAGTAGATGAGCTCCATTTATGTTTGCCTTTTTTGACTAGTTAAGAAAGCTTGATCTGCTACATGCATGATGGACTTGTTTTTCCTAGAATGATCTTCTTGCAACAAAATAGAGACTAATTCCTTGAATGTTAAGGCTCTAATTGTTTTCAGAGGTAAGCAACATGAGCCTCATTTCTTGCGTGGTATAAAGTGGTAAGCATCTCAAGCATCCTTAGCTATTTTGCAAGAGCGAATGTGCGGGATAATGGCACATTTGATAAACAAATTTATCAATGCATGTGCCTGAGCATCTCTGCCATCCCAACGAAGTTGCTCTATAGTAGGTGCAGTAGGAACCACAACACGAATCCTCAACCATGGCTCTTGGGGCAAGTAGTTAGCCCATCGTACTCCTAGGCTGTAGGTCATGAGTTCAATTCCCACATTCACTTGGTTCTTGCTTAGGATTCTACTTTTGCATGTCACTTTTCCACAACTTCTTCATAACCCTCATTCCATCATGGTTGCCATTTATGCTAATAGAAGATCAGCCCTCTATACTTCGCCTAACTAATGAATAATCTACAAACTAACATTAGAACAACTTGGAATTAAGCAAAGATAAGTCCGAGTACTTTAGAATTCAAGAGACTGCAAGTATATCAAGCAATAGATTACAATAAAAGTCTTGCCACTCAAGCATCAGGAAACATTCAAGATAGCTAACCATAATTCTACTCTCAAGATATAACCTCCTACTCTCAGATCCTCTAATCTATAGCCTCGGAACTACAACCTTCCTTTTGTTTGTAGAATGTGAATGCATATTTATCAACTTCAATACTACCAATGGGGCACAAAGTACTACTTCCTTGAGCTTCAACATAGTACTTAGTAGTCCTTTAATAATTCCGATTATGAAAGGTTTTACAAAAGGTCACTAGTTACAAAACTAGGAAGTGTAATTTAAAGGTTTTCTATGATTCATGATATAAAATATTTTTCTCATAAACGTTGGTTCATTAGTCAATATGGAACAAATGATATGGAGTTCTTGATGTGCATGGAATTTCAAAATGGTTTCTATGCACATCCTTAAAATATGGACCTAATACATATATGATTTGAATGCAAATGATCAAAATGGCCTAAAAGATAGGCTTGTGCAATGAACACATAGTTTTCACTCATAGTGGTGTTTGAACCTACTTAGTTTCTTGAATGGGTTTGGGTGATGATTGGAAGGAAGGCTTAAGTCGATCATGGAAGGGATTTTTCATAGGTGGATCTATTGATGGCCACCATTTCTTCTTTTTGGAGCTCCACTTCTTTTTATTTTGTACTTTTTTGGTTGATTCTTTGTTAATATGGGGATGGTTTTGTCTCCAAAAACATCTTTGCCACCAACTTTTGACTATTATGATGCCCATCAAAAAAAATATTCGGACACATCCACAAATATAGTCAATAACACCACACATACTTCCACTATAGAGACCACAACCACACCACTATCCACTCCCATTAATCCACCCAATATCCATTCTACCATTGCACCTGAAGTGAACTCCATTTACATTGCACCCACATCAACCCAACCCACTCATTTCATTCCACATATTATTGTCCCAAATCACTCAATTTTCACTCATGCACTTGAGCCACCGACTTTATTTTGTTTTCTCACTGTAACATGTACACGCTAATCTTTGGCTTCATCTTCATTTTTGGAACCTCTAAATTTTCCACCATTTTCATCATATAACTCATCATCATCCATTTCATCTTTTTCTTTCGTTCAACCATCAATTCTCTCGTCCATCCCCTTAGATCAATCTCCACTTTTTCCATCTCTTTTTTCATCATCATCTTGCTTTTTTCCATCGAAAATTTGGTCATATTTCAATCAACCTCATCTAATGATAAAAACATCCTGTAACATTGGGAAAGAAATAAATTCACGGGCTTGTCTAGGAAGCACCAATTGCAGTAATGGAATCTCATATTAGGATAGTAAAAAAAACAAAAGCACAAGACATTGTCATGGGGAGAAACATATAGAGGAAATTATACAGATAGTGAGAGCACTAAAAGAAGACACACTCAGATACCCCTTAGGAATCTCCGGCACACCAAAGTATAGATGAAGAAGTGGTAGTTGTCTTGAAAACACATGACAAAGGTAAGGTGATGAGGTCACAAAATGGTCACAAATATATCTTTTTAGACTTTCTCGGGCCTTTTTATGAACACATTGGTCCAATACCCATTTTTTATCAAGTTTTATGGTCCTTTTCATCCTCTAGGTGTCGGCCAATTGTGTTTACTATTTGACTTGCTACCTCTCTTCTTTTTACTTTCTTTCTTTGGCCTTAAACTAAGTCTCTCTCCCTTTCGTTCTCTTCTTCAGTCTAACTCACTCTATTCTCTCACTATACTCTTGCCAAATCTCACCACTTCATACACTTACTTGCAACTCATTCATAGCTCACCCTCTCAAAGTCACAAACTCGCCCTCTCTATCTTTAATTGTAGCCTAACAGGCTGCTCTATTTCTCATATGTTAATATACACAAATGCACTCAGAGCTCTCTCAATTTCTTACATAGGTCAACACCAAGTATTCAACAACACATGTATATTTAACTCACTCATTGCAAGTTGTTATACACAAAATCTCCTTGTGTTTTCTCTCTCACTCACATACACATGTACAATGTATAGTCTTCCTTTTTCTCCTTGATGTTCATAGTTCCCAAAATTTCCAATTGGCTACAAAGCACGTCAATAAAAAAAAAAATTGTAAAGGTAAAAGTGCCCAGATGATGATAATGTTGAGAAACAAGGGCACAAATCATCCAAAGCACATTGAAGATAGACTACAAACCTGAAGTATTATCATACCATGCACTTCAATAATGAGAGATTTTGTACAAAGAATTACTCATGAAAAGTGAGTTTGAATAGTCTTCATATGTCCTAAAGTTGTACTCAAGTGATGGCTTGACACACACACACCAAATTGTCAAACCGAGAGTATGGTTGGGCCAAGCACATAGAAGCATGCACTCCACAAAATGGTTAATGCATACATAATTCAAATAAGTGCATGCAAGGATAGCATCACCTCACATCAAAACCTTCTACACTCGGATGTGCTCTCGAATACTTGGTGCAACGAAAGACACAAAATTGAGTATTTCTCCTAGCTCTAATAGGCAAATATGGTCACTTGCAGGCTAGTTTCAAATATTGACAAGATACATCTATTGGAAGTAACATGGAAGAATTCCAAGGTTTTGCACAAATTTATGGCTAGAAAACCAAGTAGAGGGAATCACCTTTCTTCACCTAATGACTCCCTACACTTCAAACACGCATGAAAATATTGAAAAAAGATGAAGAGGGGGTAGAAAACACATCCATGCATACATTGGATGCCATAAACATGCATAAAGCTTAGGAAGAAGGAGATGAGAGAGAAAGAAGTGGGGGTTACAAGATTTCTGCTTCAAGTTAGTTCTTCTTACAAAATGGCAAAAAATCTCTACAAAAGAGTCACCAAGTGACTTATATACATGTGCCATTGTTTTGGTTATTTCACACAAGTAGATAGGAACTTTTGAGAAATTCCTAAGAAAGCTAATATTTTATAAAGGTATGATACATTCTTTGTGGATTATGCAACTAGTGGAATCCTCTAGTGCATTTACAAGGCTTCGATACATTCATGGGTTTTTTTGAAAAAACAAATAGGTTTTATAAAATTCAAATATTCATCTAAATCTTGTGTTGATATGTTTAGGTAGTGACGTGCGTGAATACATTAGGACCACCGGGGCACCTTTTTCCCTCTTTAGGAGGTTTTCCCCCCCTGGTTTGCATATATACCTATTGCCCTAATAGGTTATTTATCTTTGTAAATTCTAGTTGTAATACATTCAGTATTGTGTGTTGTGCTCCAAGCTTCTTCTTCTTCCTTTTGCTGTTCGCATGCTCCCGCAAACCTTGAACTCCAAAATTGGTATCAGAGCAGGTTGCCGCTTCATCATGAACACCCCTTCAATCATAGTCTCAGAATTGCACGAAATTTGTGAGCATACTCAAGGTGATTAGGAGATCAAAACAACTTCACTATGTGGTGCCAAAATTGTGATCTGAGCTCGTTTTGGCCTTCGAACACACTATCACAGTGCTTGTGTAGGCTATTTTATCTTTTTGTGCCAAAGATATATACAGGTTTTGGTTCACCAGTACCAGCATCTCCGAGTTTGTGACATGTTTAGTAGAATTCGACAAGGTAGTGCTGCTCAACTTTTTGAAGTACAGTCAATTTTCTGCATCAAGGTGTTTTAGTCAGTGGCCATGGTTAAAAGCAGTGATGTATTTCATATTTTGGCTGTTGAGGATAAGTTGGATGGTACCAGTTATCCATTATGGGCTTATATGATGCGTTATGTATTAGTTGTAAAAGGACTGTGGAATATTGTGAAGGGTGTTGAAAAATGTCCTATTACACTTGCAAACACAGTTATTGAAGGTGATGCAGATGGCATTGAAGATGACGATATTCTTGATGTTCCTATTCGTGTTGCGGTTCCTATTGCACCTACTGTAGAGAAAATTCATTTGGATGGCAAAGATGATTAGGCACATGTATTGATAGCTTTGTCTATCAAACATGCCATTATTCCTCACATTAGCTCTTGCAGAACAGCTAAAGATGCTTGGGATACACTTACCACTTTATACCAGGCAAGGAATGAGTCTTGTGTAGCTTACGTATGAAAATAGTTGGAGAGTGAGCACATTAATGAAGGTGATTCCATGGACAGTTTTCTGACAAAGATCAAAGATTTGAAAGAACAGTTGATTTTTGCTGATGGAGTCTTACTTAGTTCACTTGTGCAGACTATTGTGAATGGTCTTCCCGATTCATATTAGAGTTTTCCTTCCACTCTTTGTTTGATGATGAAATGCAATCCAAATGCCTTAGCATTTGAGGAGTTATTCTCTATTATGTTGTAGGAAGGCCAGTCTAGGCAGAACAGGTCCATTATGCGTGTTGCAAATCAAGTTTTCTTGGCTAATCAGAAGGGCAAGGGTAAATGGAGCTCTTCTACTACTAAGTAGAAATCTGCTAATTCTACATGTTGGAGTTAGACGTCTACAGAAGCACGTGAATAGCACAAGGAAGAAGAAGAAGCTTGGAGTACAACACACAATACTGAATGTATTACTAGAGAATGTACAAAGATAAGTAGGCCATTAGGGCAATAGGCATATATACAAGCCGGGGAAAACACCTCTTAAAAGGGAAAAAAGTGCCCCGGTGGTCCTAGAGTGTTCACACACATCACTACCTAATATATCAACAAATCCCCCCTGGGAGTGATGCAGTGAACAAGTAGCTCGCACTCATGTATAAGGAAATGCCAAGCTATGTGGAAATCACTCCACAAAAGGAAGTAAGCCCAGAGCTTTGCGGAAAGCTTCAAACTTCTCCCTAGGCAGAGCCTTTGTGATCAGTGTATCCATGAACCTGCAAATCTACACTAGCCTCATAAAACAATACATAATCCAAAGTAGCACTCACATAAGGTAGAGTGCACCTTAAAGCATCCAAATGTGGCTTCTTGGGAACCTGCATAAAGTGACTTTCAAGTCCAACAGTGTAGCTAAGATCAGGCCTCGTAATTGTGAGATATATCAAGCTTCCCACAATTTTCCTGTACATAGTAGCATTTTCCAATGCTTCACCTGATGTAGTATCTAACTTCAAATTCTGATCTAATGACATAGAAATTGGCTTACAATCAGCCATACCATACTTTTGCAACATATTCAAGGCATATTGCCTTTTTGACATCCATATACTTGTTTCTGTATGAATAAACTCAATGCCCAAGAAATAGCACAACACACCACCATCTTTCATGTCGAATTCCTGCATAAGAAGTTTCTTTACCTCTTTGATGCTTTCTTCATTATCACCCCCTAAACAATCAGGTCATCAACATAAATGGCCACAATCGTGATGCCATCATCAGCCTTCCTTGCATATAGTGAATGATCTACATCACACATAGAAAACCCAATGCTAGTTAAGTAATTAGCAATCCTTGCATGCCATGCACGAGGAGCTAGCTTCAGCCCATACAAAGCCTTTTGCAACCTGCAAACATATTATGGATGCTTTGAATCTTCATATCCTTGTGGTTGGTCCATATATACTTCTCCCTGTAACTCACCATGTAGGAAAGCATTCTTCACATCCATCTGATGCAAAGTCCATCCTTTTGTTGCAGCTAATGCAACAAGTGTTTTGACAGCAGACATTTTAGCTATAGGCTAAATGTTTCCTCATAATCAATGCCATATGTCTGTGCATATCCTTTAGCTACCATCGTGCTTTATACTTGCTTATGCTACCATCAGCATTATGCTTTACCTTGTAAACCCATTTGCATCATGTGGGTTTCTTTCCTTGCACAATGGAACCAACGTCCATGTATCATTCCCATAAAGTGCCTCATGTAGGCACAATGACCAGCCATATAACTATCATACGTCAATCACTGCACTGAATTCCGCATCCTCCCAGATCGAGGTCAATCCAAGTTCCTCATCAAGATTCTTTTCTGAACAGCTTGAATCTCCATCAACGTCTTCAAAACCTACACATGTTTTATGAACAATGGAAAGCTTTTCTTTACCTTTCTTGGATGTATTTGATGAATTAGCTGGACTGAAATTTCCATGCAATCTTCCACTCCATGGATTTGAGTTGGAACTATTGCTTGGTGATGCATCCGGTCCACTCAAAGCTTGAGATTCTGCACTTGATTTTTCAGCATTTTCTTTGTCATTTGGTTCAAGATCAGTCCTTCTTTGGCATCTGCATACAAGCTTGACATTTCATCAAATACCATAACTCTGCTCATCTTCACCTGTCGTGTGAGTGGATTATAACATTTATATCCCTTTTGCTCAAGGGAGTATCCAATGAAGACACACATTTTTTATTTTGGATCAAGCTTCGTCCTCAATTCATCGAAAACATGTACATATGCAATACAACCAGAAACTTTCAAATGTGATAAGTTTGGCTTTTTACCTATAAACTTCTCTTCAGGTGTAACTTGATGTACAACAGTAGTCGGAGTTCTATTCATGACGTATACAACAATATGAACAGCTTTTGCCCAATAACAATGAGGCATGTTCTTTTCAACCATCAAGGCTCTTTCTATTTTTGCAATATGTCTATTTTTATGTTTAGGAATGCCATTCTGTTGTGGCGTGTACCTGCATGAAAACTGACATCGAATTCCATGACTTTGTAGAAAATTGCTGAACTCATTTGACATGTATTCACCTCTTGCATCAGACCATAATGTCGGAATATAGTTTCCTGTCTGCATTCCACCATAGCCTTAAAATTTTGGAAGTGAGTGAACACCCCACTCTTCTCTTTCATGAAATATACCCATACATTTCGTGTATGGTCATCAATGAAAGTAACATAAAACCTGCAACTGCCCATAGATGTGGTCTTTGTAGGAGCCCAAACATCTGTATATACTCTTTCTAGCACATTCTCACTAACATGATTGTGATGCGGTGTCGGCGCGAAAGTACGGTGGAATTACGGTGCACACCGGGTGCTTGGAGCAAACTCAGGTACAGTGACGACTCAAATTAATTGAGCATAATTCAACCATTTCAGCGATTGCGTGTATTGCCCATCTCCTTTAGATCCCTTCGTTCTGCCAGTAGAATTGAGTGTTCCTTTTCTTTGCCCTGCAGAACCTCAGCTTTCTCTAGCCTAATGCGATCATACCAGCACCAACACACCGAATTCCATCAGAACTCTGCAGTTAAGCGTGCCTGTTCAGAACAGCACTTCCCCTCCGGATCTTCTTCCACCTTTCTTATCTCTGTGTTTATTAGATGATGAAGAGACTCTGTTGCATTCAATTTACCTTCCTTCTGCACACCATCAAAGCTTCCCCCCTTTCCAGCCTCATAATAGCTGGTTTATATCGATTTCTTTTCTCTCCCGAAGTGAAGCCGGCGCCCTTTTCCTTGTACGAATCCCTTTCTTTTAGCTTTGATCTATTGTGTTTCCTTTTGTTTTCCTTTCCATTTGCTTTGAAGAACCACCAAGTTTTTCTCTTCTTTTAATTTATTGCCAACCCTTTTCTTCCCATGCATATCCTCCATCCAGAATTATGAGGCTCGCGTTGAACATGCATAATCTTCTTATATGTAGAGGGTTCAATAAGGTTTTATTAGCTTTCAAACATTTTCAAATGCTTTTGGTGCATTCAACATCTTCTTTGTGACTAGACTCGTGGACTTGCGATCAATCTGATTTTATTTCAAAGATAATGATGTGCAACAAAAAGATAAATCTTACTCCCCCCAAGCGAACTCTATGAGAGCAATAAGCTACCTTCTCTCTTGCGAATAGCTTTCACACATAGGATCTCACAATGTGTGCTATTTTTGAGAGGAGTAGCTTTTGAGAGTGACCATCCATCATAATCGATGATCTAGACAAACCGATCTTGCTTTTCAGGTAGGTATAGTAGTGCATTCTCTGGCTCTGAGAAGAGTTGAAGTTCTTATTGGCTGGAGTCGTGATTAACACTGGTCTTTCAAGTGAGGAGAGTATTTCTCTCTGACATTGACCCCCACCAAACCTGCACATCGTCCCGATGGGCGAACTTGCAGATTGAGGGAAGAAACATCTTGATGATCATCCTGAAATTGAACCATAAAATATCATCAATTCTTTTATAAATAAATTTAAAACTTATCAAATATTTCAATCTTTTATGCAACATGCTAATGAAGTTTATTTAAATTCAATCTAGTAATGAAAACATATTAAATTATAAAGTTAAACTATCAACCGGTTCAGTCAACAAAACATTAATCTAGATTCCAACCATTTATAAACTTTGCAAAGATTAGTATGAAAAAAAATTCATTTTCATTCACTCAAATGCAGGTTTCCTCATATACATGCTTTCACATATGAGCAATCAAACATGCCGAAGAAATCAACTAAATCTACTCGTACAAACATCCATCTTGTTTGCCCAATTTTAATCACTAGATGTTTTTCCACAACTAGCTTTCTTCATCTTTTTGGCTTCATACAAGTATGATGTAAAATCTTCATGTAGATAATGAGTGTAAATACCTTTTTAGGGTGAAAGAAGGTATAACTTCCATGCATCATATATTCTTTTTTTTTCTATGTTTACATTTGTAACTTTTTTGTTTTAAAGGGGAAAGGCTTAACCCCTTAATCTGAGCTAAGGATCTAGATGCATGTACAAGAAAGACCTACTAGAATTTCACAGACAAGGATCATGCATCAATATGCTCCTACACATATACAATTACTTCCATTATCTGATGTGAACTACAAATCCTTCTATCCATAACAATCCCACTCAATCTATAAATTTAGAAATATAAATCATGCTTGCATTCCTAGTATGGCTAAATAGATTCCCTTCATAATTTAGTAAGCCTCATCCCAGATTTTATAATTAAATTTTATATGAATGCAAGTGACATGCATAAATAAAACCATAAAGAATTTAGAACATAGAAAAATACAACCTGAAATTAACTTCTTCTTCAAGCTTCTCATCTTCAACTTTATCATAAAAAAATCTTTAATTTATTTGCTCAAAAAGCCTCTTCAACTCCTGCTAACAATCAACAACATCTAGACTCACAAGTAAAATTAGTTCTCATAAATAAAATTTTTTCTTCGTACATGTAAAAGAAAAAACACATTTAAGAAAATTCATACATCATTTCTATTAATCAAAAATTCATTCATCACATTCTTCATCATACAGTAAGTCATAATTTTCTTCATTTCTTTGTTTGAATAATTTAACTCTTTTACCTGCAATTAAATTCTTAAGAGGTGTTCCATCTAATTCTCGTAAGGCATACGTTCCATTATCATAAACTTTGATCACCACATAAGTTCCAAACCAACGCCTTTTTAATTTCCTACGAACATCATACTGAGAATCAAATGTGCTATCATATATCAAAACCCAATCATTAATTTGTATTGGCTTCGATCTTAACCTATGTGACTTATCAAAATATTTTTTATTCTTTATTCGAGATTCTTTCAATTTAGATGTAGCTTCTTCTAATCTTTCATTCCCTTTCTCAAGTTGCTGAATTCTTAGAGCTAATAAATCTTCAGTAAACGGATTATCTTCCCATGGAAGAGTAGCCCAAGGAAGGATTTGAGTATGCACAAGAAAAATAGGCTTCTGGCAGTACATTAGCTCTGTCGGCATAAAGCCCGTCATTCTAGTGCAGGTCATTCTGTCAAACCATAATGCAAATGGCAGAAATTTCGGCCAATTCTTAAGTTCTCCATTACAAGCTTTAATTGCCTTTATAATAGGAGAATGCCCTCTTTCTATTTTCTCGTTAGCCTCAGGGTTATAAGTACGAGTAAGAGCTAAATGAATTCCATGCTTAGCAAAGAAATCTCTAGCTTCCTGTGCATCTAATTCTCCCCTATCAGCTACCACCTTTTCAATATAACCAAATCTTGAAATTACATCTTCAAGAAGAAATTTACATACATTGAAAGTTGTTTTAGATAATAGAGCTCGGCCTTCAACATGGTTAGTAAGATCTTCTCATGCAAGAACTATGTATCTCATCCTATCTAAACCTTTGGGCATGGTCACTAAATAACCTACCCACTTATAATGTATACATGGTGGATAGGTAGGGTGCAATGGATCCCTATGCTTAACTGACAAATGTAATTGACATATATCTCATGAATTCACATAGTCCTTTACATTAACATAGATGCCTGGCCACCAATAACCTTCTCTAATTTTTTCATAAGTAGCTACAAATCCCTTATGTCCAGCCCATAAAGTATCATGCATATTTTTCATGACTTGCATTTGAAGATGCTTAGTTCCTAGTACGCTTTGTGGAAATTTAATCTTCCCCCTTGCATGTCTCCAAATTAGTCCATCTTTTAAGAAAAATTTAAAAGCTCTTTTTTTAATATTTCTAAATCTATTTGAAGACCATGAAGGTGATCTAATCAAAGTACTAAGATACCTCCCAATGTCTTGCCACTCTCCTTCATATTCATCAATATTAAATTTTTCATATACATATACTTGAGAATCATAATTAATCGCATTAGTATCTAATTTTGCTTCATCATCTTCATCATACCTAGCTCTAGAAAGCATATTAGCAACAGAATTAGATTTTCCTGAAATATGAATTAAAACTGGATTTATAAATTTAATATAAGAAATCCATCTAAGCATAGCAATATCAGGTGAAGAGCAATTTGTGATCATTCCTATTAGTGGTAAACCACTCTGTCTCTACAATTACATTTGCTCCTATAAAATATTCTTTATCAGTCTTTAATGCTGTGGCTAATCCCCAAAGTTCTCTTTTAATTTGTGGATAATGTCTTTGAGTGTTATGTAATATTTTAGCCCCAAATCTAACAGCATATCTTTTTCCCTCTTCATCCTGACTTATGACCGAGCCTATCCCAATAGGGCTAGTATCAACAATCAATATAATAGGCTTATTGTTCGTATAATCTACTCACTTAAGGATTGGAGCTTCTTGCAATAACTTCTTTAACCTACGCACCGCATGAGTATGTTTTTCAGTCCATAAAAATTTTCTTTTCTTCCTTAATAAGTCATAGCGACAATCCGCTACATGTGCAAAATGTGGTATCCATATAACATAAAAGATGCAAGCACCTAAGAATCTACGAACCTCAGTCACATTTTGACATGTCTCCGAAATCTTACTGATGGCATCAATTTTATGAGGGTATGGCTTCTGTCCATAATGGCCACAAAGATGACCTATAATAAGGACCTCATTAACACCAAAAATAGATTTATCTATAGACAATGTTTAAGCCAACTTGAATAAATCGATGAAAGATCTTTTGGCAATCAAGGATATGAGCTTTAACAAATCTACGACAACCATCATTATCCAGAGTGCTATCTTTCTCTTCTTCCAAGAAAGCCTTAATGGGAATGTCATCTATGAAGGTCATAGTAATGTGTGGAATGAAATCATGCAAAACCAAATTCATTGCACTCATCATGTGTGCTAGTGAATTGGTCACACCTTGAGGTAACGTACACATCCTAACTAATCCCAGAGGTGTTTTCATGGTAGTAATGTCTCTACTTTCTAATGCCAATTGAAATTGATCATACCCAGAGTAGAGATTGCCCATTGAATAAATAGAATTGCTTGAAAAAGCTTCCGCAAATTCATCCACAATTGGACCTGTACCCACATTTCTAATGGTCACTTTATTAACTGGTTGAAGATCTTGGATAAATCGAAGTTTTCCATTCTTCTTGGGCACAGTAAACCAACGGCTTGAATAGGGAGCTGAAGAAGATTCTAAAATATGCATATAAATTTTTTCTTTAAGTAATCTAATCAGCTCTGGAAGATGAGCTTTAGGTACTGGAATAGGGTGCAAATTCCAAGGAACATGGGGAATAGTAAAAATAATCATCGAAGAAACTATCCTAGGACACATCGTATCTCTGAAGGCTCAAGAGAAAATGCTCTTCCATGTTGCTCAATAATCTTCAAAAAATACTCTTTTTTTGCTGGAAGAAGGAAACCACTAGCATCTAACTTAATTTGTTTTAAGGATTCTTTAGTAAATACATGGCCAATATTTGTCGGATCTCTAAGGATTGGCTCATGACTTACATTCTTGATAATATCATTACTAAATTTAGGTAGTGGCTATGCTACGGGTTTAACCTTCTTACAAATAGTTTTATATTTGGTCTCAACTAAAGCATCATATTCTTTATCAATATTAGAAGCATATTTTTGAATTAATGCATACACATCAAGTGAAGAGACGAGAATATGGGAATTAGACTTATTTTGATAACAAATTTGTAGTTCTTCTAATGTTGAGAAACAATGTGTGGTTTCAATAACATGTTCAATATTTTCATCCATTAACATATATCCTTTGTTTTTTAAATGTTTTTCATACATTTTTATAAGTTTTCTAGGAATTTGTTTGAAATGCAAAATATTTAAAGCAGCAAATGGAAAATAAACAGTCATCTTATCTAAATTATGTACAAGATTTTGCGAGATATCGAACCAAAATCCACCGTCATCTCGCTCAATAGTGGCATTCACTCGAAATCCTGATCTAAATGTGTCAAAGGAGTTTTTCTCAATGATCTACGATTACGAGGATGATTAATGCAAAGTGTCATAAATTGAACAGATTTTAGGCCATCACGAGAACAAATTCTAGCTAAAGCACTACCATCGTCAAGTACTTTGGTTTCCATTCTCTGTTCATAAATGAATGGCTGCCCCAAAATAATTGGGTATGAGCAATGATCATGAACAAAGAAATTATGTTCCTCTCTAACATCTCCAATAGTGATCGGAACATTTGCACATGCTCCAAGTAAATATCCAGAAGCATTATTAGCTGCTTTCATTTTCCACCCATGATCTCTATCTATAGGCCATTTTCCCTCATTATACAACTCCCTCGAGACTACATTAATTTCAGATCCTGAATCTATTAAGGCTATTTGTGGTTTATTATTATTTCCTATCTTAACCATAGTTTCAGTAGTTCCCCTAGCCCAATGTTTCTCAGTATAATGACTACTTGTAACTCCATTTCCTTTCTCTAAATGTCCGATTACGGGGCCCAAATAATTCTTATGTTCATATGGTTGACGATATTCAGATTCATTAATTTGAACAATACTAACTTTAGGTTCATCATGTTCTTTCCTTTTCTTCCATTTCTATATCCTCAATTTTATATTCTATAGGTTCTCTTCGTCTTTTTATAATACTCATAAAATCTTCTTTAACATCTGTTCGTGAAAATGCTAACCATTCTTCTAATGTCATGGTTACCTCTGCTTTCATAATTTTCTCATCCATAACCTTCTGAATGTCTATCTGTTTCTTTATCTGAGAGATCAATCGGAAAGTAGGCGGTTTCTTTTTTGCTTTTTCTTCCTTAACAATTCTTCACGTATGGGTTGAGTTTCATTGGATTTATCCTGACTTCTATCTTCATTTGTTGTTTTCTTTTCTAGATTTTCTACCACTTTCTTTACTTTTCCCTTAATATGAGGTTTCTTATCTTGTTCCTATTGTTTAGTTTCTTGACTAGGCTCCATTCTAGGTGGTTCATTAATTGACTCAGTAGTCTCACTCTCTTTTCTAGCCCTAGTTGTTTGTTTGGAGTGCCCCTCTTCATCACGCTTCCTTTTCTCATCTACATTAATTTCATGAGCATAGACAGAGAACATATCTACTGGCTCATTCCAACATGTCTTTGCTCTGATATCAGAGCTCGTAGCATATAAGGTCTCAACTGTTAATTTCCCCCTACTAGCAATATCATAAACTTGATTCCAAAAGTCACAATTAGAGTCATCACTTTGAAGCCTACAAGCATATGTATTTTGACTTGTAGAGGCTTCAAAGAAACTCTTCATACCCCCTTTCCCATAATTTTGATGCCAAAGGCCTTTTTGTTACATAGTCACAGATCTTTCGATCAACCTCCGTGACCCAATTCCTATCCTTGGCCTCTTTAAATAGGTTACATGTCTAGTGTGGGTGGTCTACATCATCACACCAGAGACATCTGCGAGCTTGGTTAAATGTTCTCTTAGTTGGCATTTGAGTCCTAGGATTTTGCTCTAGCTCTCTCGGTTTCTCCTGATCTCTTAATCTAATTTCTTGCATACTTTTCATGGTTGCCATTTCAGTTGCTAAAGTCTCCATATGTTTGGCTATTGATTCTACTCTAGTTTTCAACATAGTAATTTCTGATTCATCCTTACCAGGGTTATGAGAAGTGTGATCATTTTCTACCTTAACTATCGTATCTCTATCATTTATCCTAGGGGTTTGCATTTGATTGCACTCTTGTCTTTGAGCTAGCCTATGGATAGCCGCTCGTACATTCTCCCAATTTCCAGTTAACCCACTAGCACTCGCTCCGTCCTCAAGCATAGGTTCAAGCTCACGTCTAAGAGAGGGGTTTAACATGCTTAGAAAACTTCGTAATTTATCCGGCTCTAAATCTGTTGGGTCTGCTTGAGGCATTTGGTTAAATTTAACATCAAATTCAGTTAATCCTTGAGTTATATGCTGATCAAGTTTAGTAGTTGCTACCCATTTCATAAATGTAGCCCTATTATTCTTACTGTAATCCTCATGTGAAAATTCAGTAAGAAGTTGGGTTTTAAAGTTTGCCCAAGTCATATTAGGTTGGACTACTCTAAGTTGAATTCTTTCTCTAGTAAAACCGTGAGAAATACGTATAAACGCCTCCTTTTTATGATCCTCAGGTAGCCCATATTGTTCAGTAAGTTGTTCATAATACCTAAGGTATGCAGTAGCATTTGTCCCATTAAATTCACCCCTATCCATTTTGATTGAATCAATTATTTTCCAAATACGTTGTTCTTCAAATTGATTAGCCATATTGTATGAATCTAACTTTATTGATAGAAATGAAATATATCTATGTAGTTCACGTAGCAGTATGTCTATTTCTTGTTCTTGTTGCGACGCCGTGGTAAAAGATACTTTGCAAATAGAAGTAAAGAAATAGACCTGATTAAACTTGTTGAAGAGGCTCTTTGTGATCGTGCTTTGTGCAAAGTCTTTACATTTCAGTTGATCAAATTAATCTATTACATCAATTCTAGTTATGCATGTGCAATCCTAGCTTTCACAAAAGTTGAGGGACAAAGGTAGCATGATGAGGATCCTTCTACTTGTCAATCTCCGTGGAGGCACTCAGGTCATACGACCTGCCCTCAACACCAAAGAGATTACAAGGTTTGAGAGTCAGCTTTAGCTACCAGGGATGTCCACACTTCTGCTTCAGTCGCCAATTTTCGTACATGCATATGCAGAGCATAAAAAAAAACCTTTATACCTGAGATGTCATGCCGAGCCTTCACGTCGGGTTCACCAATGTCAGCACAAAAGTACGATTGGTGGATCAGATCAACCGCTGGAATTACGGCACACGCCGGGTGCTTGGAGCAAACTCACATACAGTGGTGACTCAAATCAATTGAGGATAATTCAACCATTTCAGCGATTGTGTGTATTGCCCATCTCCTTTGGATCCCTTTCTTCTACCAATAGAATTGAGCGTTCCTTTTCTTCTCCCTGCAAAACCTCAGCTTTCTCTAGCGTAATGCGATCATACCAGCACTAATACACCGAATTCCATCAGAACTCCACAGTTAAGCATGCCTGTTCAGAATAGTACTTCCCCTCCGGATCTTCTTCCACCTTTCTTATCTCTGTGTTTATCGGATGATGAAGAGACTATGTTGTGCTCAGTTTACCTTCCTTCTGCACACCATCAGAGATTCCCCCCTTTCCAGCCTCATAATAGCTGGTTTATATCGATTGCTTTTCTCTCCCGAAGCGAAGCCCACACCCTTTTCCTTGTACGACTCCCTTTCTTTTAGCTTTGATCTATTGTGTTTCCTTTTGTTTTCCTTTCCATTTGCTATGAAGAACCACCAAGCTTTTCTCTTCTTTTAATCTATTGCCAACCCTTTTCTTCCCATGCATATCCTTCATCCAGAATTATGAGGCTCGTATTGAACATGCATAATCTTCTTATACGTAGTGGGTTCAATGAAAGGTTTTATTAGCTTTCAAACATTTTCAAATGCTTTTGGTGCATTCAACATCTTCTTTGTGACTAGACTCGTGGACTTGCGATCAATCTGATTTTATTTCAAAGATAATGATGCGCAACAAAAAGATAAATCTTACGCCCCCCAAGCGAACTCTGTGAGAGCAATAAGCTACCTTCTCTCTTGCGAATGGCTCCCACACATAGGATCTCACAATGTGTGCTGGTTTTGAGAGGAGTAGCTTTTGAGAGTGACCATCCATTATAATCGATGATCCAGACAAACCAATCTTGCTTTTCAGGTAGGTATAATAGTGCATTCTCCATGTCATAGAGTAGTTGTTTATCTGGCTCTGAGAAGAGTTGAAGTTCTTATTGGCTGGAGTCGTGATTAACACTGGTCTTTCAAGTGAGGAGAGTATTTCTCTCCGATAGCGGAAACGATGATCTTGACTGTTTACCAAGTTGACATGCTGCACATACGTTTTGCATTTCTGCAACCTTGAAATTTGGTAGTCCATTGACAATCTCCTTTGACTACATCAATTTCAACCTTTGCAAATTTGCATGTCCAATTCGTTTGTGCCAGATCTCCATATCAGCAATAACTCCTACACCTTTTCCAAACATGGCTGCATTCATCTCAAGAATTTTTACATTTAAGGTAAATATCCTACCCACTTTGTTTCCTTTGGCAATCAATCTTCCATCCTGTTTGTATTCTTCTACATATAACCGATCAGCATTGAACCTAACTTGTAATCCCTGGTCAACCATTGTCCAATAGAAAATAGATTCTTTGTTATATTTGGAACATGCAGCACATCAACAAGGTGTTTTACCTTTCCATCCTCCATAGAAAGTGCTATATTTCTTGTACGCTCGATAGGGTGTGATGTGTCATCACCTATTTCAACATATCTAGGAACTGACAATTTCTACAAAGTACTAAACCATTGTGCATGACTGGTCATGTGATTTGAAGCACCTGAATCAACATACCAGACATTATCATTCGATTTTGAAGCACCAAAAGACATCGTATTCATCATGTGATGTTGAACCATGAACAACTTCTCAAAATCATCTGCACTTGTGGATGCATAGTTGTTTTGTTGCCTTCTATTATTTTGATTCTTCAACCTGCAATCATGTTCCAAGTGTCCAGGTTTACCACAATTCCAAAATCCTTTACTATCATTACCTGAATCATTTCTTTTGAAATTTCTACGACCTCTTTGGCTGCCCCTGCCTCGAAACTGTCCTCTTCCTCATGCATGATTCTGTTGTTGACTTTGGTCTTGGTTATTGTTTCCTTTTCCACTTTTGAAACCTCTACCTCTGCCTCTTCCTCTGCCAGAGTAGAATATCTACTTAGAACTGGGTTTTCCTTGGGATTTTGAATCCTCACCAAAATTCTTTTCTTCAATAATCAACATAGATACCAGATAAACAAAATTCAGACTATTTTCCCTGGTTTGTACAAAAGGTTTGGACTGCTTATATGCAGCTCCTAAATCACGAAGGCACATTTCCACCTTATCATCATCATTTAGATGCAAGTGACTCACATATGCTTTTGATTTTCAGAGTGTAGTCACTTATCAACATGCTTTTTTTCTCCAATGTATGCAGCTCGTTCTTGAGTTGCAATTTTTGTGCCTTTGTATTGGTCTCGTACAATGTGACCGAACTGTTCCAAGCCTCTTCCAGAGTCTTGCCATCCTCTGTATGTGCCCAATCATGCTATCTTGTATGCTAACAGATAGCCAATACATTATCTTTTGTGCTCCTTGATTCCATTCCTCATATGCTCTTAACTGTTCCGTAGTCCGATTCCTCTCTGGTAAATGCAGAGCATTTTCGTCTCTCCTTTGATATACTTCCTTTTCCCATCAAGAAATTCGTCATTCTGAATCTCCAAGCATGGAAGTTGTTCTTGTCTAGCTTATCGCTCCTAAGCTGACTCATTCCATCTGCGTTTTCCATTCCTGTAGTAATTCACACCACTGCAAAACACTACAAGCAGCACTTCTGCTTGAACATTATTGCACTATGACGTGACACTTTGATCTCATAAAAAGTGTATCAATAGTACACGAAATCACTTGAAGTTTTGGATCTAGAATATATGAGTGTTGCCGAACACAATTCAAGTTATAGTTTCTAAAACTAACCTAGTTTTTCTATGGGCCCCACCCTGCAGCCTTGAAATGGAGGTCGAGATGGCTCTGAAACTTCGATCTGAAAAAAACTAGTGATCCTAAAGGGATAACTCTCAAAAATATTTTGAGGTTTTCTACCTTCACGCCAATTTTTGTAGCAAATGGAGGTCATCTGTGAATCGTGTTTTCTCCATGCCTTGCTGCGTACTCTTCACCGTCACCTTCTCCATGAGCTCTCTACAGCCACACTGGCTCTGATACCATGTTACGAGGAAGGAGATAAGAAAGAGAGCCTGCACATGCACTTTCACTATCAAAGAGAAGCACACACACAGATTGAGGCAAGGAAGAATGGCCTTCTTCTTCTTCTATTACATAAAAAGGAATGTACAAGAATGACCTAAAAACAAGAATGCAACTCCTACAATATATAAAGACCAGTACATAAGGAAAAACCTAATGTCCGCAAATGAGTGAGTTGAGAAGGAACAAATATGCCATCACTCTCGATAGATAAATCTAATAAAGCTCAATGAAGTGTCCCTGACATATACCGGTGTGACCACTATACATGTCAGAGAAAAAGTCCAAGCGATTCTTAAGTGGCCTAAGCCCAAGACTGTTTGAGAATTACAAAGTTTTCTTGGATTGGCTAGATATTATTGGAAGTTTGTGGCTGAGTATGCCAAATTAGCAGTACCTTTGATAGAACAACTCAAAGGAAAGCATCAGAAGATAAATTGGAAAGAGGAACAAGCAAAGAGTTTTCAAGAACTTAAACTTGTTTTAGCTTCAGCCCCAATTCTACAAATTGTAGATCCAAACAAGCCTTTCTAATTAGAAACAGATGCAATTTCATCTATGATAGGAGCAATACTAAGCCAAGATGGTCGACCAATAGCTTTTGAGAGTAGAAAGATAAGTCCTTCTCAACAAAACTACTCTACCTATGAGTGAGAAATGTTTGCTAATATAAATGCTATGAAGAAATGGCACCATTACTTGTATGGATCAAAGTTAACCATAGTCTTTGATCAAGAGAGCATCAAGTGGTTTGCAAACCAACCAGATCTGAGAGGTAGAAAAGCAAGATGGGCCAAAGAGTTACAAGAGTTTGATTATGAACTAAGGTACAAAAAAGGAAAGATCAATGCAGTGGTAGATCCCTTAAATTGGATGCCTATGTTGAACAACCTAAGCTTTGTACAAATTCAAAGTGAATTTATTTCAACTTTGAAAGGAAGCTGCAAAGAAGATCCAAGCTACAGTCAAGCATGGAAAGAAGCTGAAGAAGCTCAAGAGAATGAAGCAAGTACTTCTGAGAGAAAGTTTAAACACTATTCTCTCCAAGATGAATATTTGCTTTATAAAGGTAAGGTTCGTGTCCCAAGTATGTCAGACATACCAAATCAAGTACTTTTGGAATGCCATGATGCTCCAAGTGCAAGACATCCTAGTATTAAACAAACCTATGAGTTAGTTAAACGAAATTTTTACTGGCCAAGTTTACATCTAGATGTGCAAAACTATGTATCCAAGTGCCATAAATGTCAAGTCAATAAGTTTGAACAACTTAAAGTTGGAGGATTGCTGCATCCTTTGGAGATTCCCAAAGGAAAATGGGAAAGTATTTCCATGGATTTCATTTTTGGATTACCTCGCACTTAGAAAGGCTTTGATTTAGTCTGGGTTGTAGTTGATCGATTGACTAAACTTGCTCAGTTTAGTCCAATCAAGACTACTTATAAGACTCCAGAACTTGCAAAAATATGTGTAAATCAACTTTATAGACTCTATAATTTTTCAATAGACATAGTTTCTAATAGAGGTGCTCGATTTACAAGTCATTTTTGGCGAGCAATCTTTAGTAGACTTGAAACTAAACTAAGTTTAAGTATAGCTCAACATCCTTGATGGATGGACAAACAGAGAAAGTCAATCAGATCTTGGAAGACATACTCAGAGCTTATGTCACTTCTAAGCAGATTGATTGGGAAGACTATCTTCCTTTAGCTAAGTTTGCCTATTATAGTGCCAAGAATTCATCAACTAAATTTAGTCCATTCATGTTGATGTATGGGTTCTAGCCTAGGTCTCCATATGCAGTGGGACTTCAAAATGAACGAGTTCAAGAAGCTCAAGAATTCCTTCAAGACATGAACTTTAAACCTAAGTTAACTAAAGAAAACTTAAAGAAAGCTCAAGATCGTGCAAAGGCTTATGCTGATCCGAAGCAAAGAGATCTTACTTTTCTGGTTGGTGATCAAGTTTATCTTTGTATTGTTGAAAGATCGGAAAAGTTCAAGACTAGACAATGCGCCAAGTTGTCACCTAGATATTGCGGTCCTTTTCCAATCACCAAGAAAGTTAGCTTATGGGCTTATGAATTGCAACTTCAAGATGATAGTTGGATTCATCCAGTGTTCCATGTTAGTCAACATAGGAAGAGTCTGACAGATTTTCTCATCAGATACACTTTATTTGATGCCGTCTCTTTTTCATATGTATTGCATAACTTCTTCTAAAGCTCCTTTGCACTTTCATAGTCTAATACTCTAAAGTAAACATTATCTGCCAGGTGCAATTGAATGGTAGACCTAGCCATTTCATCTAACTCATCCCGATCATCTTCATCCATGCCAGCACGGTTCTTTGAAATCCCATTTACTGGCTTCCATTGCCTCCTTTGAATCAGCACATCTTTAATCTGATTTTTCCATAGAGCAAAGTTTGTGCCATCAAATTTTTAGATCTCAAAATGATCTTTGCCCTACAAGTTATAGCTCCTCCTCGGAACACTGGCACTAGAACCTGATCCACCAGATGTGCCTGAGACCTCTGATGCCATGATGGTAGAGAACTGAATAGAATGGTAATGGAGCTAGAAGAGTCCAAACACCAACAAATAAGTGTATCAAGGAGTAAATCGACCACTGTATAGTTGACTAAACCAAAAATCTGGAAAAATATTGCCAGAGTATCCTCTACAAAATGAGCATATGACCACTGTCAAAATATCATAAAACTGCAAGTACTAACATGTTTACCTGCATAGTGAATCATTGACTCCATTGCATATAATCAGTTACCCAATAGAAGCCAACTAGGTTTATCGAGCACCTATGAACAACTATCATACATCTCCTATGGTGAGGTTGGGTAAGTCTTCCACCTACATCTCCGAAGAGACCCCAACATCTGGGTGTCTCCCAGTTAAGAAAACCTCACCACGACCCTCTTTTTCAAACGTAAAAGGCTTATGAAAAAACGTAACCGCTATATCAATGACCACATGGACGTACATAAGCGGTATCCAGAGAAGCGTACATGGTGTGTATGTGCTCAATATATGTAGTAAAATGACATTAAAAGGCTGAATGCACAGCCCAAAAACTAGCCAACATCACCTGCAAGTGTCTGTCAAATATGATGTTTTAGGCTGAAAAAACCTGCATAAATTTGCAGCAGCTGCTCCCACCAAAATTGAAAACCTTTTGAGAAACCTGTAGTTTTACGAGTGTGGCTGAAAACACAGCCCCAAAGGTTGATATTTATTGTTCGAGAAGTACACAGAACACTCTTCTTGATATTCTTGGACCAGTGTGAAGAGAACTATGTGCAACAATACTCCAAATTGGCTCCAAAAGACACCCAAAAATGCTTCAAAAATAGGCTTTGAAAGCAAAGAATGAAGCTTTGAGGGACCAAAACATGTTCAAGGTAATGTCAACCTTAGTCTTTCCCCTTCTTCAGACACCACAAGAGTGTAGCTTAGTGGCAAGAGATTGCCACGGTTAAGCGAGCTTTGGGGGGAACAGAATTGGGATGGGTGACCTCTCGGGAAGTACTAGGAACCTCTATCTTCCTTGATCGTTGAGCTCCTCCCTCGCGTGCAGCCAACGGTGACTTCGGTGACTCGGATGACAAGGTATGCCAAGGTCTATGCCTTGGTCACCGCCTTAGTCGTAAGCCTTGGGGAGGGGGGTGCTCGCTTCGCTCGCACAAAAGGAACAAAGCTTTTTGTGTCGAACTTCTCTGACACCAGTGAAGTAATTCAATGACAATGCACCACAATGCACTCTCCTTCTCGAGAGCTCCACGACGATATGCTGGGAGTAGAAAACCGAGCTCCTAAGGCCGCACACAATACTCCGCACAGAGGCTGCAGAATACACAAGAAAACACAGTACACAAAGAGTACGAAGTCAGACTTCTTAGGTCTTACAAATGCGGTCGAACTTACACTCTATGACTGACCAGGCCACTATATGTTTTATTGAAGAACATATACAAAGAAGTGTTCAGTGGCCATTTGGCCTTTCACATGGACACTAGCGGTAACATTCTCCATTACAAAGTACAAACCATTATTGCAATCTTGCCAAAGAGTCCTTGTGCTCTTCTCTTGGAATTCACAATTCATCATCTATATATAGTCTTTATAATTATGTAATCTTATACATCTCTTTAGATTATGAGTTCAAAGTTACTTAATTGTTCTATGTACTTCATTCACTTGATACAAACCTTTTATTTCTTTTGCACATATTCCCATGCATCAAACAACGGTTCACAATTTGACAATTTGGATGTGTATAAATCAAATCAATGGTTGATTACACTCCATAGGCTTGAAGTACCTAGCCAGAGATTCATGTTCAATAATGCTACACATATCCCAAAAAAGAGCTCTCCAAGTTGCCTTTATACATAATTTCTTGGTTACAGTTCATAGACATGAGGCAACTAGATAGAGATTCTTGCCTAAGAGTGCTACACTCACCTCCAAAATGCCTTCATGTCATTTAGAAACAAGTTTCTTTAGGTTAATCCCAACTCTTGGCTATGCATTTTACTTTCAATGTATTCCCAATCCAAATAGATTGATGTTATACAAATAAGGTTTAGGAAGGCAATATATTTCATATTTTTCCTTATTCAATCTTGTTTATCAAATTCCTCAATCAAAAGAATGTATCCAAGGGTGAGATTTTGTGCCACATTACCACTTATTAGTTAAGTTTCCACATGTCATCTAATAGATGTATTGCTTTGTATGTGTAGAAGAGAGAGAAGGGATTGTTCTCCATGATATGAGTAGTAGCTTGGAAAACGGCCTGGAATTGAACCAAAGCAATACTCTATGTGTGAGTTGTTGGGAAGCATCCATTCATGAGCTCAACTTGGAGTAGCTATTGACATTAGTATTGTTTTATCATTGATATCAGATCCCATTGTACCAGGCATGCAGATAGATCTGTGAGAAGCTCAGTGACTAGGGCAGGATTGTACCTCAGCACACCCCTACAGAGCATGGCTTCTTGTAATAGACCACCCAAGATAGACAATGCCTTTACATACTAGAAAGATGAATTCTAGAAGATATCTGGGATAAAACAGCACCCTTCAAGCTCTCTCCCATGTTTATGTGAGGTTGGGAAGAAAGGAGATTAGTAATACTCAGGTATGTAACATTTTGAATTTCTTTGCAAGTTCCCATTTTAGGAGAGGGAAAAGAAGGGATATTTGACACGGAATGATGAGGGAAATTATGCATACGAGGAAAATCATGAGGAGATAATAAATTTTGAGTAAATCTATAGTAGATAGGAAGTATGGACTCTCCAAAACCCCTTATCCATCATTTTCTCTCACCCTCTCTCTCATAAAATATGAGTGTGCATGCCATGCATTTTTTGACATATCTCTCTCATCCAAGCTCAAATTATCGTGTACAATTTCTTGTTTCAAAGGAAAAGAAGGGGGCACTTCATAGATATGAAAAAATATTTACAATTCCAAGAAGAATTGATTTTTTGCACCACTCTAAATATTCTACCAATATCTACACCTAACCTTTTGGGATGCATATATTTTCCATTTAGCATCCAAATGATACGATTTCACTTGCTACAGTCTACTTGGAAAGCACCTTTTTGAGCTATTTGCAGGTCTATCAAGGATTTGTAAATTATGGAAATCAAGCACTTATAGCTAGTTGAAAGATTTTAACATATTCAAAACTTTTTTGTGATTTTAGGTATTTTCTTGGTTTCCAAAGTGCACCTATGCCAACTAGATATGTCAATTTCCAATTCCAACCCTAGCAAGGAAAAGATCGGCAAGTATTCGAGTGTTTAGAACCATTAGATATATCATTATTAGTTTGTAAAAGCAGGGAAATCCTACTTTGCTTTGTAATTTTGTTATTTGGCACATCTTTGTGCCAAATTTCAAGCAAAGATATGAGATCATTGAACAATTGAGGGATATTTGAAGGCTATGGTGGAAAAATAGATACGAAATTATATTCAATTATTAAGGTCTAATGGAGGAGGTGAATACATGTCAAATGAGTTAAGCAACTTTCTTAAAAGTCTTGGAATTCGACGCTCGTTTTCATGCAAGTACATACCACAACAGAATGGCGTTGTTGAAGGCAAAAATAGACATATTGCAAAAATAGCAAGAGCCATGATGGTTGAAGAATATAGCCCTCATTGTTATTGGGCATAAGCTATACATACTATTTTATACATCATGAGCAAAACTCTGACTGTTGTTGTACATCAAGTTACACCTAAAGAGAAGTTTACAAGTAAAAAGCCAAACTTATCACATATGAAAGTTTTTGGCTATATTGCATATGTGCATATTCCATGAGTTGAGAATGAAGCTTGATCCAAAAGCAGAAAAATGTATCTTCATTGGGTACTCCCTTGAGCAGAAGGGATATAAATGTTATAACCCACTCACATGACAAGTGAAGGTAAGCATAGATGTGGTATTTGATGAAATGTCAAGCTTCTATGCAGATGCCAAAGAAATACTGAATCTTGAACGAAATGACAAAGAAAATGCTGAAAAATCATGTGTAGAATCTCAAGTTTTGAGCGGACTGGAAGATTGCGTGGAAATTTTAGTCTAGCGAATTCATCAACTACATCAAAGAAAGGTAAAGAAACACAAAACATCTACAGGTTTTGAAGACATTGATGGAGATTCAAGCGGTTCAGAGAAGAGCCTTGATGAGGAACTTGGATTGCCCTCTGTGAGGACTCCAAGAGTTAGAAAGGCACATGCACATGATACAAGGAAAGTGACCCAGGACCAAGAAGATCTGGAAGGATGCAGAATTCAGTGCAATGATTGACATATGACAGTTACATGGCTTGTCATTATGCTTATATGGCAAAGGTAAAACAAGATGTTGAACCTTCTTGTTTTGAAGATGCAATTGGAAATGCAAATTGGGAAAAAGCTATGGGTGAGAAGATGGCTACCCTTTATGGAAACGATACATGGAAGCTAGTTCCATTATCGTAGGCTACAAGTGGGTTTACATGGTAAAGCAAAATGCTGATATTAGCATAAGCAGGTACAAAGCACGATTTATATTAGCTACAGCAAAAGGATGGACTTTGCATCAGACGGATATGGAGAATGCTTTCCTACATGGTGAGTTACATGAAGAAGTATACATGGACTAGCCAGAAGGATATGAAGATTCAAAGTACCCAGAATATGTTTGTAGGTTGCAAAAGGCTTTGTATGGGCTTAAACAAGGCATGCAAGGATTGTTGACTACTTAACCACCATTGGATTTTCTATGTGTGATGCAGATCATTCACTATATACAAGGAAGGGTAATGATGGCATCACAATTGTGGCTATTTATGTTGATGACTTGATTGTAGGAGGCAACAATGAAGCAAGAATTAAAGAGGTAAAGAAACTCCTTATGCAGGAATTTGACATGAAAGATCTTGGTGTGCTACGCTATTTCTTGGGCATTGAGTTTATACATACAGAAACAGGTATATGGATGTCCCAAAGGCAATATGCCTTGAATATGCTACAAAAGTATGGTATGGCTGATTGTAAGCCAATTTCTATGCCATTAGATCAGAATACAAAGTTGGATACTACACCCGGTGAAGCATTGGAAAATGCTACTCTATACAAGAAAATTGTGGAAAACTTGATATATCTCACAATTATAAAGCTTGATTTAAGCTACACTGTTGGACTTGAAAGTCAATTTATGTAGGTTCCCAAGAAGCCACATATGGATGCTCTAAGGCACGCTCTACATTATGTGCGTGCTTCTTTGGATTATGCATTGTTTTATGAAGCTGGTGTAGATTTGTAGGTTCATGGATACACCGATGCAGATTGGGCTGGTACCATTCCAGATAGAAGATCTACTAGTTTCTTTCTATTCTCACTTGGGAGTGCAGCTATTACATGGAGCAGTAAGAAACAACCCACTGTTGCTTTGTCGAGTACAAAGGCTGAGTATAGAGGTGCTGCAATGGAAGCATGTGAGGCATCATGGCTAGAGATGCTACTTGCAGATTTAGGTGTGGAAGTACAAAAGCCTATCACCATCTATTGTGATAATCTTGGCGGTATAGAGTTAGCACAGTCTTATTGATATATTTAGGTAGTGATGTGTGTGAACACTCTAGGACCATCGGAGCACTTTTTTCCCTCTTTAGGAGGTTTTTTTTCCCCCGGCTTATATATACACCTATTGCCCTAACAGGACACTTATCTTTGTACATTCTAGTGGTAATACATTCAGCATCGTGTGTTGTGCTCCAAGCTTCTTCTTCTTCCTTGTGATGTTCGTGTGCTTCCACAAACGTCTAACTCCAACAATTGGTAACAAAGAAGGTCACCGCTTCATCTAGGACATTGTCTACACCTCTCCGATTGCAGTCTCAAAATCGCACAAAATTTTGTAGGCATACTCAAGGTGTTTTAGAGATCAAAACTACTTCGCTCTGTGTGCCAAAATCGTGATTTGAGCTCGTTTTGACCTCCGAACACACTATCACAATGCTTATGCAGGCTACTTCATCTTTTTCTGCCAAAGGTATATACCAGTTTTGCTTCGCCAGTATAAGCCCCTCGAAGTCTGCTACAAGTTTAGCAGAATTTGTTGGGCACTTTTGTTTAACTTTTTGAGATACAATCATTTTTTTGCATCAAGGTACTTTAGTCACCGGCCATGGCTAAAAGCAGTGATGTATTCTGTATGTTGGTTGTTGAGGATAAGTTGGATGGTACCAACTACCCATTGTGGGCTTATATGATGCGTCATGTATTGATCGCAAAAGGACTGTGGAATATTGTGTAGGGTGTTGAAAGACATCCTGTTACACCTGCGAATACAGATACTACAAATACATGTGATGGAGCTGATGGAGACGGTGTCGAAGATGATGATATTTTACAGATTCTTGTTCGTGCTGCTATTTCTATTGCACCTACTTCAGAGCAAATTCGTTGGGATGGTAGAGATGCTCAAGCACATGCATTGATAGCTTTGTCGGTCAAACGTGCTATTATTCCTCACATTTGCTCTTGCATGACAGCTAAGGATGTTTGGGATACACTTACCACATTGTACCAGGCTAGGAATGAGGCTCGTGTTGATTACCTCCGAAAACAATTGGAGAGTGAGCACATGAATGAAGGTGATTTTATGGATAGTTTTCTCACAAAGATCAAGAATTTGAAAGAACAGTTGATTTCTGCTAATGAAGTTATACCAAATAGCTCACTTGTACAAACCGTTCTGAATGGTCTTCTTGAATCATATCAGAGTTTTGCTTCTACTCTTCGTTTGATGATGAAAGGCAATCCAAATGCCTTGTCATTTGAGGAGTTAGTTTCTGTTTTGTTGCACGAAGACCAGTGTAGGCAGAACAGGTCTATTATGTGTGTTGCAGATCAAGCTTTCCTGGCTATTCAGAAGGGCAAAGGTAAATGGAGCTCTTCTATTAATAAGCAGAAATCTGCAAATGCTGCACATTCGAAGAAGGAAGACAAAGATGAGAAGAAATCAAAAAAGCAAAAATTGTTTTGCAAATACTGTAAAGCAAATGATCATGTCATCAAGAGCTGTCCAAAACTGGCCGCTAAAGAGGCAAAGAAGAAAGAGACCGGAATGGTTGTTGCAGAGGCCTCTACACCAAAAACAGAGTCTGCTAATCTTGTGCAGGAAGAAGAATGGGCGTTTACTACTGTTTATCGTTTTGACCCATCTTCTCATAAGTAGTACATGTATGTAGTAGATTCAGATGTTTGGTACTTTGATAGTGGGGCGACCAAACACATTACCTCGCAGTGTAGTTTCTTCTCTTCACTCGAGCCTGCCCCTACAGGGAATACTGTTACATGCGCCAACAACTCCTCCTATCCTATTATGGGAGTTGGTAAGATTATTTTGACTATGTATAATTCATGATATGTCAAATGTCGATGTCATTATTGCTTCTCGCATTTTATGTCGTGGGTTGTATAAGCTCATAGACTATGAAAGATCTATAAATGATTTGGCATGTGCAGTACATGATTCTCAGGCTATGTCAGATGCAAAGCTTTGGCATGCACGCTTTGGTCATCTAAATTTTGCTAAGTTTGCTATGCTTGCAGAAATCTAAAATGGTGTCCTCTTTGCCCAAACTTGAGACACCCGGTAAACATGTATGTGAAGGTTGTTTTTGGGTGAAATGCAGCATTCTTCCTTTCCAAAAGATGGTTTAGTTCGGGCTACTCAGATATTGCAGCTTGTACATAGTGATGTCTGTGGTCCTACACAGACACCTTCTTTCGGGAACTATCTTTAGTTCGTGACTTTCATCGATGATTTTTCCAAGCATGCATGGGTATATCCATTGAAGGAAAAGTCTGAAGTGTTTATGTGCTTCAAACACTTTCTCGTTTTGGCTGAAAATCTGTCAGCACGTAAAATGGGCACCCTCCGTTCTGATCGAGGGGGGGAATATATGTCTTCTGACTTTAATGCATTTCTAGCTGAACGTGGGGTAAAACATCAGTGTACAGTGTCATATTTACCTCAACAGAATGGGGTTGTTGAACGAAAGAACAGGTCACTCATGGAGATGGCGAGGTGTATGGTCAAGAGTTAGGCTTTACCACATAGTTTCTGGCTTAAGGTTGTTATGTGTGCAGCATATGTACTGAACACATGTCCCACTAAAGCGCCGTAGTCTATCACTCCATATGAGGCTTGGCATGGTCGCAAGCCATCTGTTGCTCATCTACGTGTTTTTGGTTGTCTAGCATATGCATTAGTGCCTGAACAACATCACAAAAAATTGGATGATAAAGCAATAAAATGTATTTTTGTTGGGTACAGTTTTGAAAGTAAAGGCTATTGTCTGTATCATCCACAGACTAAATGCATTCTGGTTAGCCATGATGTTGTTTTTGTGGAAGATGCTACTCAGCCATTGCTTTCATGTACTAAAGAGACATGTGTTAGCTCCAAAGACATGTATGATACTTTGCTCCCTCGTTTTATAGGTGGACAATCTAGTGCTGGTCCTAATGAGGCAACTTCTCAACCTTTGCAAGTTTCATTTGATGATGCAGATCATCCCATTTCTGATGCAGATTTACATGATGCACTTGTTGATGAGAGAGCTGATATTGAGCAGGCAAAAACTATGCCAAAATGGCTAGTGTAGACCTTGCGTGATAGCAAATTAGATGCAGCTCTGTCATATCATACTTGGTCAGGCTTTCATAGTGCCTCTTTTCATCAGATCGCTATGTTATGGCTGTGTCTAGTCTCTGTGATGAGAATGAGCATGTTTCATTAGAGGAAGCACAAAATTCAGAAAATTGGATGGCTGCTATGCAATTTGAATATGATGCTATAATGAAGAATGGTACCTGGTCTTTATGTGACTTGCCTCCTAGCAAGAAGGCCATTGGCACAAAGTGGGTATACAAACTGAAGCATAAACCTAATGGAACAGTTGACAGGTATAAGGATAGGCTTGTTGCAAAGGGTTATGCGTAGGAAAGAGGCGTTGATTTTGATGAAACCTTTGCTCCTACTTGCCAAATGACTATTGTTCGTAGCATCTGTGCACTTGAAGCTCATCATGGTTGGAATGTACATCAGTTGGACATTAAAACAACATTTCTGAATGGTGACTTGCATGAAGCGGTGTATGTTTTTCAGCCCTGTGGCTTTGTGTAGAAAGGGCATGAAAACCAGGTGTGCAGGCTAAAGAAGGAATTATATGGTTTAAAGCAAGCACCACGTGCTTGGTATGAAAAGATACATGCCTATCTGATTGCACATGGTTTTGAGAATTGTCCAACTGAAAGAACCTTATATGTTAAGCGTGCTAATGATGTGCTTCTTATCATTGTAGTATATGTTGCTACTCACTAATCCTCATGACATGCATATTGCTGATTTTAAGGCTGACTTGCATGCCTCATTTGAGATGTCTGATTTGGGGCATTTGCATCACTATTTGGGCATTCAGTTGAGTGGTACCCGTCTACTTGGATTGTTTTATCCCAAGGGGGGATCACTACCACCAAATTTGCATGCTTTTTTTGATACTTATTGGGCTGGTTGCTATGACACTCGTGTGTCCACTAGTGGTTTTTGCTTCATGCTTGGTAGCTCATGTATATCTTGGTTGAGCAAGAAGCAGCCTACTGTGGCCACTTCTAGTTGTGGAGTTGAGTATAGGGTAGCTTTCACAGTGAGTATTGAGTGTGTGTAGCTTAGACTCCTTATGGCTGATTTGGGTGTTGGTTAGTCTTCTGCCACCACCATCTTCACTGACAGTCAAAGCGCATTGGCAGTTGAGAGGAACCCTGTGTTCCATGCTCGCACTAAGCACATTGAGGTGCATTCTCATTATGTCAGGGAGAGGTTCTCTGCTGGGGAGATCAACTTGGCATATGTGCCCACGCAGGAGAACATTGCAGACCTTTTCACGAAGGCTCTGCTAGGGAGAAGTTTGAAGCTTTCCGCAAAGCTTTCGGCTTACTTCCTTTTGTGGATTGATTCCACATAGCTTGGCACTTCCTTATACATGAGTGCCAGCTCCTTGTTCACCGCATCACTCCCAGGGGGGATTTGTTGATATATTTAGGTAGTGATGTGTGTGAACACTCGAGGACCGTCAGGGCACTTTTTTCCCTCTTTAGGAGGTTTTTTTCCCCGGCTTATATATATGCCTATTGCCCTAATGGGCCACTTATCTTTGTACATTCTAGTGGTAATACATTCAACATTGTGTGTTGTGCTCCAAGATTCTTCTTCCTTGTGTTGTTCACGTGCTTCTGCAGACGTCTAACTCCAACAAGAACCCTGTTTTTCATGCTAGAACAAAGCATATCGAGGTACATTATCACTTCATAAGAGAGAAGGTATTAGCAGGTGATATTGGTATTGTTTATGTGAGAACAGATGAGTAGGTTGCTGATATTTTCATTAGCACTTGTAGCAGAGAAGCTGAAGAAGTTTTGGAAGATGCTTGGATTAGAGGACATGATGTTGAGCTTGAGGGGGAGTGTTGAGATATCAAGGTCAACATGTGATGATCCAAGATGACACATATCACTTTTTCATTTCTCTAACATGTATAGTAGTATATGTCAGGGATACTTCATTGAGCTTTACTAGATTTATCTACCGAAAGTGATGGCACATTTGTTTCTTGCCAGCTCACTCATTCACACATATAATTTCCTTATGTACTATTCTTTATATATTGCACTTGTTGTAATTTTTGTTTTAGGTCATTCTTGTACATTCCTTTTATGTAATAGAAGAAGAAGAAGAAGAGGATCATTCTTCCTTGCCTCAATCTATGTGTGTGCTTCTCTTTGATTGTGAGTATGTGTGTGTGTGTGTGTGTCTGAGCTCTCTTCCTTATCTCCTTCCTCATGACACATGGGTGTATTAGGTTCTTGCTTGGCGCTTTTTCATGAGGATGATGATTGAGCACCGATGAGGGTGATTAATATTTATGGATTGTCTGAATCTCAAGAAGGAATGCTTTTGCATTCACATGGCAAACAAACGGGAAGAGAAAATACTTGATTTTGCAGTAGTGCCATTACATGATCTTCCAATAGAACTTATTAGTCCAAGTTTATGGATCACAAAGGAAGGACTTCTTGGTTAGTGGGATGTAAAGATTTAATTCCGCTACCCAGAATTTCTTATTTCTAAAGTACGATGATGGATTTGCATAGCACACAAAGATAGTTTGGATCAAAATTATTACTTGTGACTCATGAGTACACTCAAGACCAAAAACATCTAGAGTGACATGAGAGAGCAAGCCTATAATTTTGGTTCTAGAGGGGTTTGGAATCATTTTCTTTATGGGACTTTGTTCTATCACTTAGAGAATTATATGGTTTATTATCTTGATTATGGTATGGTCAAGCCTATAAAGCTTGACATTTTACATGTGATAATATAGAGGATACATCATATGAGCTTAGGTCATTCTCATGATGTTAGATTTTATGGGAGTGATAATTTGGAAATTAGGTCTATGTGGGAGATAGTAGGCACTCTATAGGCAGTTTTCCACCTTTGAGTTATTCTCATATGAGACTTCGCAAGGGGAAGGATGCAAGGAAGCAAAACACAAAGATTGACCATGTAATAGTAGTACATGGGATTCATGGGAGTTTGAGCATCTTCTTCTATCATTATGGACATTTCAGCTATGTTTTTTAGGACAAAAATGTTTTCGAGGGGAAGGAAATGTCACATTACTCCTTATTGGTTAATTAGTTGCCACATGGCATCTAATAGATGCATTGCTTTATATGTGTAGAAGAGAGAAGGGGTTGTTCTCAATTCGTGACACATGTAAGTAGCAACTTGGGCAACGGCTAGGAGGTGAACCAAAGTAATACTTTGTGTGAATTATTGGGAAACGTCTGTTCTCAAACTCATCTTGGAGTGGCTATTCAAAAAAGGCTTGTTCTATCATTTGGTTTGGTGAGAGTGGATCCTAAGTTCTAACAATCTCCCATAAGAGAGAGGTGCAAAGTTGATGGGACAAGATACATGTTTATGATCATAGTCTATAAATGTATGGCTCACCATATTTTGGGCACCACCCTTTCTTGACTCTAGTGATGAGCATCATTTTGTCACTTCGTTTGTCATTCAGGTCACAACTACTTGAAAAAGACACCGTAGGACTGATCACAATCAGTTTAACGATGTCTTCGAAGTGATCCACAATAACTTTCTGCAGTGCGTCCATTTACTTTATTAACATGAATGAAAATACAAGTGATATTTTATGTTTCATGCATTACACAAGAAGCCGTATCCTTACGGGGCCTGAAATGACACCGTCGAGATACTTGTTTGCACTTGCCAATGAGAGGAAACTCGGTTTTCTTTTTCTTCTGGGACAAGATATCTGAGGTAGCCTGGACATCAAAAATGCCATTTATTGAGGAGCAAGAATGTACAGTCTCAGCTAAACATGTATATAGGAGAACTACCAGATACGACGACAGAGTTTTTATGCTCAGTTGCTTCATCCATGGCCACCGTGCTTTCTGTGCCAACGATCAATAGAATCCAATGCTATTTCATGTAATGTAAAAGATGAGTTGCATCATCGATATTGGGGCTGGTACGACGGGTAACCATAATAGCTACCTCTCCAATCGCCTCGTGGCTCGTCTCTGTTCCAATGACTATGTATGCTTGTAGGCGTCCTTTGTTGAAAAACGTTCTGGTATTCATCTTCCATGTTGTAGATGAAAGGCGCTGCGTTGCGTGTAGGTGACCATGAGGGATGGTATGGGCTAACATTAGGTGGACTATGGGCTGAGTATTTCAAAGGGTAAACTGAGGGTTCGTTGGAGCTTTCTACCTGTTGCTTGGCTATTTCCAATGCTCTCAACACCTCCATCACCCTGTCGAGGCCAGCATCCATGGACTTCCCATGAATATGTGTACTAGGATGCCTCCTTTCGTAAGTGTTGGGCAGTTGGGGTGAAGAATAGGGGTGCTGATGATGAAATGCCTTCTTTTCCATAGGGTTTTGTTTTCTTGGAGTGTGAATATGATGGGGAGGAAGCCTTGGTTGAGTGCTATCATTGAATGATGGAAACGGTTCCCGAGACAAAGTTCCATGTACTTTGGCATTCTGTTCTGCTTGAGATCTGATCTTTTTGTTGAATATTTCATCCCAGGAAGAATTCATTAGACCTTTTGAGGAACCTATGTTAGAGCTTTTATGGCCTGATGAGCTATGGAACGACTGCCATGCTCGGTCTCTGTAGCTCCTTGATTTTCTAATGTCATCATCTTCACGCGTAGGTGATGGAGATTCCACTGTGTAGCCCCACTTCTTGAGTGTGTTCTGACTACCTTCTCTGGAAATTGCTTCGGGTGTCCGTGGATAGCCACTTACCTTAACCAAAGGGATACCTTCCTTTCGATAACTGAGTTTATCCAGACTTGAGGTGGAGCCTTGATTCGACGAATTAGAAGAGGCATAGAAACTGCTACGCTCTGATGCAGCTTCAATACTTCTCTGTGGATAGTATGGTATGATGCTGCCAACCTGTTCATCAGAACTTCGCTTGTTTTCCTCTGGTTGATCCAGAGATTCTTCTGATAAAGAAAACCCTAGGACCATATTATTATAAAATTGATGAGTTGTGGACGAGCTAAAATTATCGTCCTGCACACCCTTTTTTTGTTCATCACTGGATACATAAGCAGGGACTTTTGCCATGAGCTCTGCTTGTGACATGTTTATGCCATCTTCCATGTCATCCTCAACAGTTTCAGAGGGGTCGTCCAAGATTTCCTGTCTGTCAATCACAGAATTTTGTGTAATGCTTTTGCCATCACAACTGGCTGCTGCTGATGCACTGGTCGAACTTTTGATATTGCGATTGTCTTCCTCAATAGCCTCAATCACCTCAGAAGGAGGGCCTTGTGATAATTGACAGCCATCAGTATCCACGTGCATGATGTTATTAGCCTCATAGTCGGCCACTGGTAGTCTACCGACTGAACAATGAGTATCCTTCATAGCATTCTTCAAGAGCGTCTCATCTTCTGCTGTCTGATGCATTACAAATCCATCTGCTGTCTCAGCTGTCTCAGTACGTTCAGACTTATCCTTCGGTACTTGCTCGTCCAGTTCAGTGAAAGCAATCTGCTTGTCTTCCTCATGCCTTTGACCTGAATAGAAATTCATCTGTTGCAAAATTTTGCTAGTTTGGCCATTGATCACTAATAATATCAAAAAAATTTAAACTGCAAGAAAGTTGATGTACGATTGAATCTTCTTCTTGTGTGTGGATGTGGTTGTGTGCTCGTGTGTGTGTGTGTGTGTGTGCACGCGCACGCGTGCGCATGCACATGTGCATGCGTGTGTGTGTGTGTGTGTGTGTGTGTGAATCATTGTGAGCAAAATGATAACATTTGCATACAATGTGATATGA
>CM035418.1:55200952-55203452 GCA_020310875.1 Ceratopteris richardii
TTTAAATTACTAAATTGATCGACTTAAATTAGGGTTTTCTCCCACATCTGCTTTCTGATGATTGAATGTCTTATACCATTAGAAATCTCTCATCAAGCTCTTCAAGATAAGATCATAAAAATTTTACCCAAATTTTGCATCAAAAATGACTAAGTACCAAAATTAGGATTTCTGCCCTAATAGGATTTCGTCCAACAATCCCGCTTGCAATGTCATATTGGTACAAACTGAACTGGATATGCAATTGCAAACTGACATAAGCTTCAAACTTGTCCTTCAAGATTGACCTTCAAACTTTATCTTCAAAAGTCTTCTTCAAAACTGAATTTGAACTTCTTCAAACTTCAAAAATCTGAATTTGCTGAATATGAACCATAATTCTTGAGAAAATACACAAACTAAATATCCAATAGTGTTAGCATACATCAAGCAATCAGTGCTTGACAACATATGTAGCATGAATTGACTCTGAATCTGCTATCTCCTGAAATAAGTCTTCTCAAACCTGTAAGCATACACTAGGATCCACATATTTGCATTTACCTTAAGAAAAGTTTCTCAATGTACTTCTGTTGTGTCATGTAAATATACTAAACAGAATCAGGAACTGAATTTTGGGACTTGTGACTGACAACTCACAACTTAGTGTATTATGAACACTAGCTGGTTCATCTCTCACTGTACTCAACTCTCATGAGTCTAACCAAAATTTCATATCTATGATGTTATCTTGTCTTCATCCTTGTTCTTTCTGTAAGTCCTTCATACCTCTTTCCTTCAAAGTATGGTATAATCATATATGTGCACACCTCATAAGTAACAGACCTCTCTCAAATATCAAGCTTCTTTGCAATAGAACTCTAGAACTTTCTCCCGAACGGGAACATCCAACAGGAACTTTCTCTAGACATTCTTCTTCTTCTTTCTTCTTCAAAAGTTGGAACATAAAGAGAACTAACAAACGAAATGTAGGAATACCTCTAAGTATGATTCTGCATTCTTTCACATATGGCTGAAAATAAGTCTTCATGTTTTTCCATCCCCCTGGATGATTTAACACCAATATCCAAACTTCTTCAAAGTATATCAAACTTTATGAACGTCTTCCTTCTTTCAATAAATCTGATCTTCAGTGATTTAGCATTGCTTCCATATCATCAATACCTGTGTCTGAAACAAATAATCTGAACCCTTTTTATTAGCAATGCACATGCCAATAGCTTTCACTGCCATTCCTCAGCTTCCCATAATCTAGAATAAGGTTAGCTGATCTATTACATCATAACAAAACCTTTGCTGAAAGCACTTTTGGATTCATAATTTTCTGCAACATAACAAGTATCTTCTTCTATTTCTCTGCAACTCTAATTTGATAGAATCTGAATCTGTGACTTACTTCTTTGAATGCTAAGAACTTTACAAACAAAGAATAGACATCTGACTAAAAAATACTCAAGATTATTCAAGATCATTCAAGATCTATGATCTCTTAACAAAATACCTGTGTAGAATCTGCTCTCATCAAACCTTCATGACTGAATGTTTGATTTGCTACCTAAATGTCTATAAGTGTTCATGCTTCTTACATAAAGTTGTAAAACATTTCTTCAACTAAATCCTTCCCAAGAATCTGCAACTCCTACTGGAACACAAGTGAACAAACTCTCACCTTGAGAAAGCCGCAAGTTGATACTTCATATCTTCATATTCTTCCTGGGTGAAATGTGATAGTATCTGCTTGACTTTCTTTTGGTTAACTCCACTTTTCAATCAAGTGATAGGATCTGATGGAACACCTTTTTGAATACAATCATGTATCCAAAAGTCAAGATAAACATAGAAAGTAGATTCTCCATCTGACTGGTACATCAAAAAATCTGAATTTTTCTGAAAATTCTGAATTTTCTGAATTTTTCTGAAAATACTGAATTTTCTGAATTTTTATGAAAATACTGAATTTTTCTGAAAATATTGAATTTTTTCTGAAAATACTGAATTTTTCTGAAAATATTGAATTTTCTGAATTTTCCTCCTAAAAAATTCTGAATTTTTTGAGTATACTAAATATACTGAATATGAGATAACTTTTCCAAACAAAAAACCTCACTCCAAGTCTCCAACATCTGCCACAAATACTCTTTTACCTCAAGAGTTAGGTAAAAAAGAAAAATACTTTTCTGCAACTTGTCATATACCAAGTAGCTCTGAATTGACACTCCAAGAATTTTTTGAGGGAATATATAAGCTGCCTTCTCAAAATCTTCAACTAAAACATGACTAATACACATATGAGTCAAAACATATAAGCGGCCTTAGATATCTGCTTCTTTTCTTTCTCTCAATGCAATTCTTTGTCAAAACCTACTAAAGCATGATCAAGTATAATGCAAAACAAGAAACTGCTTCTTTAAACTATCTTCTTCACACAAGATGTTCTTGTAGACTTGTCTTTAGATGTACAGGATAAAAGTAGGAAAAGTATATGGAAAATATAAGAGAA
>CM035418.1:55208452-55250952 GCA_020310875.1 Ceratopteris richardii
AATTGAACCATGCACAGTGATGAAGTGCATATTAAATTTTCTCAGTAATGTTCTCAGAGTGTACTTCAACGCATAATTGCTTGCAGCAGTCTAATACATAAGCACTTAATATTTAAAAAGAGATTGAATCTTATTAAGCTAGATGCCATAAGCGGATTAACATGTCCACACAGTGTATCCCTCAAAAGTGATGCCCCCAGTAAGTTATAATCTATAACATTTTTTTACTCTTTATTGTGCCTTTGATGTCATCTCAAGGGTTACCTACTTAGCTTCATCAATCATTCAAACGTTCCAGCAGGCCCAACAGGTTTTTCTCGTGTATGAGAAATCAATTTACAACTTGAAACCTGTCCTTCTAATTGTTGTACAGTAAATATAATTGAGTGCTGCTATTATGTCCAATATAAGCTAAAAGCATTTCTGATTGTTTATCGTGCGTTTAATATGATGTTATGGGTCACCTACACTTGGGCCTCTCAAACATTCAAGAACCCAGAAACTGACGCATGTTCCACCAGGCCTCACGGTTCCCCTCTGATATATGAGAGAGAAGAACGTAAACTTTAAACTCCTGCTTGTTTTTCAGTAAATATCATCGCACTGCTAGAGTCCATCTTGCATATATTACATTCTCAATGAGCTCCCCCTATTTTAACATTTATCTCAGATATTAGTGTAAATATGTGTGTTTGGCTAAACATATCAGATGAGCATACTTGTTTCAAAATACACATCCATTTTCGTGTGCATAATGGATATCCGCTGGCGTTCCATAGGAACAGATATTCACGTTTTTATTTGGCTTGGATCATTGTATCCGCTTCAGGCCATTTCATAGGAGTGCACTCGATAGTGGGATTTCGTGCAGACAGTGCATGCATGATTGTACTCCTCAAAATGGATTATGCAAACTGCAATCATAAATGTGGAAACAGAATGACGAAGGATAGATCTTTATCTGCCGTCAATTGGCTTGTGACTGCAATAATTTTTAGATTTATGTTACGTGCAGATTATGATTTGATATGGGACTTTGACACTTCAGATCAATAATCAGGATTAGGCACCATATACATATAAACGATAGAAGAGTCTACATAGTTTATTTGAACGGGTGAAGAACTGCCTGCAAAAGGGAAAATAGGATACCTGGACCTTATCTGACGAACTGATTTTCCCGACCATCGCTTGCTTGGAGAAACGCTATCTGGAGACATGGAGCCAAATGACCTAGGGGAAAAGTTTCTCATCAAATCCGTTGGGCTTTGAACCCACTCTTTTAAGTGGAGCTGTCTTTTATTTCTATCGTTTAAGCCAGTCCAATATAAAATCCCCTTCCGACTCCCAGTTAAATTATTACGACCATCACCATCATCAGCTTCATCGCCATCTTTTGCTGGCACGCATAATTCGCTGACATGTTCATCTGATACTCCCGGACTTCCTTCACCCATAAAGGATTCTGAAATGCTATTTGAATCGTTCTGTCTAAAAGTATTCGCACTGTTTTCTGGCTGCGAGCCCACATAGCCATCGTCAGATATTCTATCCTTGAAAAGGTCACTGTCACCATCCTTTTCCCTTAGACCCTCCAGGTTCCTTCGTCTGTTCATCTCTAATTCGATGCGTTGCTCAAGTTCAGTCACCTGTCATGGATATCCATGGGTTATAAACTATTTCTTGTCGTCAACATGCAAAATAACTGGTGGCCGTATATGTAATGCACAATGATCTAAGATCGCCGTTATCAAGCGAAAAGAAAAAATCCTGATTGCATTGACCTTTGTTGCCAGCTGCTGTGCTTGTTGCTGTGCAGCCCTTGAGGTGGAGCGCTCAGCAAGCAAGCGTGCCCGCAAAAATTCGATAGTCATAGCCGATTTGTCTTCGGGTTGTGGAGTAAACCTACATAATGAGGAGAATGTGGATTACCAAGAAAATAGGCTTGCAGAAAGATATCGTCACAGAACCAGTAGAAACCTCCAGAAGAAACAGATAAATGAAGCATCATAGAAGACAGCAACAGGTGTATCATCTCACGCCTATTTGTGTTTACAAGGTGAAAAATTCAAAATGAAGCAAGCCAAGAGGAGGAACATTACCCATCCATGGAGAGATGCCTTTCAAAGGAGGGAGCTTCCGCCTGTGGGTCAGCGACACGGAGATCCCCCATATCTGCTACTAGTTCTTCCGTTCACTAGCGTAGATGGATGCAAGTGAATCTGGTTTTGCTTCTTCAAGGATTTGGAAGAAAAGGATCTTCGTCTTGCCTTGCGCAGACGCCAGCCACGATTAACAAGTCAGCAAGCACGTAGAAAATTTCTAATTGCTTGGCACGGACGGACATTTGCACGCGACATTTCTGCATAATTGTCAACCTGATCGCAATGCCTGCATTCCTTAAGATTTATTTGAAAAACCGAAGCGAAATTATATTGAGAGAAAAAAATATGTGGAAAATTATGACGATTGTAAGTATGATAATACAAAAATTAAAAGAGATATTTAATTTTATTTGAATTCGAAATACTTCAGATATATTTATTTTATTGAATAATAATATTATCATTCATTGGAGTGAGACGGCCATCCGACAATGAGCGCGGTCAATAGGCTTATTGAAATTTTCATCATCTAATAGTATAATCAAAATGAAAATGAGACCAATTGAACAAGCTCAACGTGCACGACAGTTCTCTCAGCTCGACGTGCATATTTCGCCTTGTTTCCTGCTCTCGATCACCGACAGGAACGTTCTCGCTTGCCATGCTAAAGAGTAGTCCCTTCCCTTTTAGGTATTCAAAGGTGGTCCCTCTACCAAAGCTGGCTCCTCTCACACTCAAGTGTTTTTTTTTAATGGAGATTTGGTAAGCACCTATTCTTCATAGCTTTAACTTTGAAAGAACTATTGTACAAGTGAGTGGATAGTATTGAAAGAACTATTGTACAAGTGAATGGGTATAGTACCCACTAGACCTCCCATATCCCACTAAACAGGGGTTAGACAAGATTACAACTGGTTTCAACTGGTTTAGATGGAAAGTCCATTACATGTCCAGCCTGTGGATTGAACTCTGGACTTCCGCCTCAAGAGACCAAAGACTCACCCACTAGAACAACGAGACGTGGACCTCACGCTCAGGTTGGCACTGAAATGCACATGATGATTTGCTCGGCTCTTAGTCTCCTTATAAGAGGAGTTCCGTTTTGAACCCATTAGTTTTTAGTTTAAATTATCGAAAAATAGCATCCAATCAACGGGCTTAGTGTACAATAAGGGCAAACAATCGTTTGAACATGCAATAATTGAAGGAGAATTGATTTTGGGTTATTATAGCTTAATGGTGAGAGAGAGGATGACTTGAAGGCCAAATGGTTTACGATAGGTTTCATAGGCAGATCTTGTGTGGCTTTGTAGTGCATGATGTATTACCAAGTATGAATTTCCTATCCATTGATTTCTGGTAATACATCATGCACTGCAAAGCCACACAAAGATACGTGCATGGCGGATCATGTTGTGTACCTATCATATTGTGTGTTTGTTATCATTTCTGGAGATATTGGAGTCATTGGATTTTATGTATCCTATTTGCCTCATAATAGTGGCTTGCTACTTGTGTAAATGTATGAAATTGATTGCATTATGTTGTAACAAAACAATTCAACAAGAGAGATGATTGGAGTAGAAGAGAAAAAATGGTATAACACAATTCAAAAAATCTCTTAATCACAACAATGACAATAATCATGGCATTGTACACTTGTGTGCTCTCAAGATAGAGCTCAAATGGCAATCTAAACAATCGTAGATGGGTGATTACAAGACAAAGGTATGCTTGCTCAACTTGATATCAAGACTCTTGCAAAAATTATCTATAAGTAGGTCACATAACTGGCCATTTTTGGTCGGCTACACATGGTCAGTTATGTGTGGGTGATCACCATCCACATAGTGAACTATCTCCCTTATGTGAGCGATGCTCGAGACCATTGACACATAGTGCAATGGACTACCAATTGATTTCATATCAAAATAATTATACAAGACCTATCAGGCTTGGGGGTCAAAACTCAAATTCATGATGTAGGACCATTTAGCCTCAAAATGGGATCCAAAAGCTAGACTAACGACCGTTAACTTACATTATGTACCATTCCAACCAAAATTTCACTTGCAAATGAGTCAAATCTACCTAAGACATCTGCCATAACTACGTTCATCTAGCATATAAGTTGGGTAATGCACAAATGGCTTCTCCTCATATGGGCCTCTTTCAAATGTTCAATAAAACATACAATCATGAGGGGGTGGACATAGATCATATACTAACAAAGCCCCTCAATTTTTACCGAAAGATGAATCAACTAAGTTTGGATCCTATGCCCATATTTTCAAGATGTATACTAATTGTCTTATATAGGACATTATTCCAACCCTTCAATCTCATCCTTAATGATCTCATGGATATAATGGTATTGTATGTTAGTTTCACATGAAATACTAGATTCTTTGCAATGACCATACAACTTTTGTTATTACATTTAATTTTAGTTTCCATCTATAATGGAGAAACTAGATGTCCAAGAACTATCCTTAACCAAATTACCCCACAAGAGGGAAAAAAACTACTTTGTGTTATTTTTCAGTGGAACAAAGTGCCACTATTGATTGTTCTATATTCACCCATTAGAAGATACTTAAAACAAGTGAAACAAGATCTATATATTAATTTTCTAGAATGGAAAACCCTTGACCAATTTGAATCACAATACCCTTGAAGATTATCATTCGAAGTACATAGAGTTCCAAAGCTTAATGTTCTTGCAATGTACCTTAGAATGTACATATCTTCATTCCAATGGGTTTCTTTTGCTTTGTTAGAGAAGTTATGCAACACTCAAATATCATACCAAGTATCCATTCTAGTTTTGCACAAGAAGATGAGACTTTGGATATGTTTCTTATAGTTCTTGGCATCTATATTGGGTGTACCATCATCTTTGAGAATTTAAGATTCACCTCCAAAGTTGTTCCAATGGTTTTGGAGTCCATCCCAAAAGGTTTCAAGATTCTTATAGCATATTTCTATTTTGATATGAAATTCTGATCTTCTTTTCTTCATAATTCAATGTCATGGCAATAATGGAGTATTGACATCTCAAACTCGTTACTTAAGTTAGCATTAGATTGTTCAAGAAAAAGTTGATTTTTTGTCCGTTTGGATTACATGTCCTTGTTTACGTGTAATGGCTGCAAGTATTGTGTAAATAATGGACTTTTGAGTTATTGGTGCAAGTCTCTCTTGGTCATCAAATCCTTCCACTTGTGAGAGTCCTTATGTAGTAGGTCTAGCTCTATACTTCTCTAAAGTCCATTCGCTTTATATTTGGCTTTCCAGATCCTCTTAATCCCTATCAGCTTTTTCTTTGGTGGAAGATCATTCAATTTCCAAGTGCTTCAGCATTCTTGAACTTTACCTATCTATGAGAAGGAACAAGATGAGATATTTCTTCAGATGGTGAGACATTGGATTTACCTTTGTTATCCACTAGGTGTGGTCTCTCATCAAATACTACATCATGACTGATAATAATCTTCTTTGCCTTTAGATCCCATAATCTATATGAGTTACGCTCTTCATTATACCTTAAGAAGACACATTTTTTGCTTTTTGATCTTGACTTATTTTTTGTTTAAATCACATATGTTTGCAAAATAGAAACATCCATAAATTCTAAAATGCATGATTGGAGGATTTTGCCAAATTAAGCTTCTGGAGACATAATTCCCTATGGTGCCTTTATATAACTCCTATTAAGAATATGTATAATTCTATTGGTTTCATCTACCCAAAATAAATGAGGCATAGCTTGAGTTTTTGGAATGTAGTGTGCTATTTCAACTATTATCCTATTTTGTATCTCATCCACTCCATGTTGTTGAGGTGTGTTAAAAGTGGGGAGTTTCCTTTTGATTCCATGCTTATTGTAGTAGTTGTTGAATTCTACTGATAATAATTCTACTCCTTGATCACTATGAAGCATCTTGAACTTTCTAACTATTTCTTTCTCAATAATCTTATGCTACATTTCAAATTTTCCAAAACATTAACCTTCACTCAAATAAAGTACATCCACCTCTTTCTACTATAATCATTGACAAAAAGCAAAATTTAGAGATATGCTCCTAAAGCTAGGGTAGATATTTTACCATAGAGATCAACTTTTACCAATTCTAGAGAGAGCCCAAGCTTCATTTGTTGGAGTTAGAAGTCTGCGAAAGCACACGAACAACACAAGGAAGAAGAAGAAGAAGCTTGGACCTCAACACACAATACTGAATGTATTACCACTAGATGTACAAAGATAAGTAGCCCGTTAGGGCAATAGGCGTATATACAAGCCGAGGGAAAAAAGCCTCCTAAAGAGGGAAAAAAGTGCCCCGGCGGTCCTAGTGTGTTCACACACATCACTACCTAAATATATAAACAAATCTCCCCTTGGAGTGATGCAGTGAACAAGGAGATGGCACTCATTTATAAGGAAGTGCCAAGCTATGTGGAAATCACTCCACAAAAGGAAGTTAGCCCAAAGCTTTGCGAAAAGCTTCAAACTTCTCCCTAGGCAGAGCCTTCATGAAAAGGTCTACAATGTTCTCCTGCGTGTGCACATATGCCAAGCTGATCTCCCCAGCAGAGAACCTCTCCCTGACATAATGATAATGCACCTCAATGTGCTTAGTGCGAGCATGGAACACAGGGTTCCTCCCAATTGCCAACACGCTCTAAATGTCAGTGAAGATGGTGGTGGCAGAAAACTAAAAAGGCATCTGAGCCACACACACTCAACAGTCGCCGTGAAAGCTACCCTATACTTAGCCTCACAACTGGAAGTGGCCACAGTAGGATGCTTCTTGCTTAACCAAGATATACATGAGCTACAAAGCATGAAGCAAAAGCCACTACTGGACACACGAGTGTCACAACAAGAGCCCAATCAGAGTCAGAAAAAGCATGCAAATCTGGCGGTAGTGATCCCCCCTTGGGATAAAACAACCCAAGTAGCCGAGTACCACTCAAGTAGTGAAAGATACACTTAACCGCCTCCGAATGCTTGACTCCTGGGCAATGCATAAACCTGCTCATCTGTGAGACAACAAACTGAATATCTGGCCAAGTAATGCATAAGTAAATCAAGCATCCAACAGCCTGCTGATAGAGAACAACATCAAACGCATCTCCAACATCATGAAGACTCAGTCGTAAACCGATCTCCATAGGAGTAGCAATAGGTTTATAGTCTTCAAGGCTAAAATGCTACAATAATGTGTCAATATATTTTGTTTGACACAAAGCCATTCCACCATCAACGTGCATAAATTGAATGCCCAAATAATGATGCAAATGCCCCAAATCAGACATCTCAAATGAGGCATGTAAATCAGCCTTGAGGACCAGTGAGCAGCATGTCATCAACATATACCACAATGATCAGAAGTAAACCATTAGCATGCTTGACATATAAGGTGCTTTCAGTTGGACTATTCTCAAAACCATGTGCAATCAGATAGGCATGTATCTTTTCATACCAAGCACGTGGTGCTTGCTTTAAACCATATAACGCCTTCTTTAACCTGCACACCTGGTTTTCATGCCCTTTCTGCACAAAGCCATGGGGCTGAAAAACATACACTTCTTCATGCAAGTGACCATTCAGAAATGTTGTTTTAATGTACAACTGATGTACATTCCAACCATGATGAGCTGTAAGTGCATAGATGCTACGAACAGTAGTCATTCGGCAAGTAGGAGCAAAGATTTCATCAAAATCCATGCCTCTTTCCTGCGAATAACCCTTTGCAACAAGCCTAGCCTTATACCTATCAACTGTACCATGAGGTTTACGCTTCAGCTTGTATACCCACTTAGTGCCAATGGCCTTCTTGCTAGGAGGCAAGTCACATTAAGACCAAGTACCATTCTTCATTATAGCATCATATTCAGATTGCATAGCAGCCATCCAATTTTCTAAATTTTGTGCTTCATTAAACGAAATAGGCTCAGTCTCATCACAGAGACTAGATGCAGCCATAGCATAGCAATCTGATGCAAAAGAGGCACTATGAGAGCCTGATCGAGTACGATATGACAGATTCGCATCTAATTTGTTGTCATGCAAAGTCTGCACCAGCCATTTTGGCATAGTTTTTGCCTCCTCAATATCAGCTCTCTCATCAACAAGTGCATCATGTAAATCTGCATAAAAAATGGGATGATCTGCATCATCACATGAAATGTGTAAAAGCTGAGACATTGCCTCATTAGGACCAGCACTAGACTGTCCACCTGTAAAAAGAGGAAGCAAAGTATCATACATGTCTTTGGAGCTAAGCGATGTCTCCTTAGTACATGAAAGCAATGGTTGAATAACATCTTCCACAAAAACAACATCACGGCTAACCAGAATGCGTTTAGTATGTGGATGATACAGACAATAGCCTTTACTTTCAGAACTGTACCCAACAAAAATACAATTTATTGCTTTATCATCCAATTTTCTATGATGTTGTTCAGGCACTAATGAATATGCCAAACAACCAAAAACACGCAGATAAGCAACAGATGGCTTGCGATCATGCCAAGCCTCATATGGAGTGATAGACTGCAGTGCTTTAGTAGGACACCTTTTAAGTACATATGTTGCACACATGACAGCCTCAAGCCAAAAACTATGTGGCAAAGCCTGACTCTTGACCATACACCTCGCCATCTCCATGAGTGATATGTTCTTTTGTTCAATAACTCCATTCTGTTGAGGTGTATATGACACTATACACTGGTGTTTTATCCCACGTTCAACCAGAAAGGCATTAAAATCAGAAGACATATATTCACCCCCTCAATTAGAACGGAGGGTGCCCATTTTACATGTTGACAGATTTTCAACCAAAACCAAAAACTGTTTGAAGCACATGAACACTTTGGACTTTCCCTTCAATGGATATACCCATGCATGCTTGGAAAAATCATCGATGAAAGTCATGAAGTAAAGATAATTTCCAAAAGAAGGTGTCTACATAGGACCACATACATCACTATGTACAAGCTGCAATTTCTGAGTAGCCCAAACTAAACCATCTTTTGGAAAGGAGGAATGCTGCATTTTTCCCAAAATATAGCCTTCACAAACATGTTTTCCAGGTGCCTCAAGTTTGGGCAAAGAGGACACCATTTCAGATTTCTGCAGGCGTAGCAAACTAGCAAAATTCAGATGACCAAAGGGTGCATGCCAAAGTTTTGCATCTGACATAGCCTGAGAATCATGTACTACACATGCCGAATCATTTACAGATCTTTCATAGTCTATGAGATTATACAACCCATGACATAAAATGCCAGAAGTAATAATCACGTCACCATTTGACAGATCATGAACTGTACATTTGTCATCAACAAATTTCACAACCAAGCCAATCTTGGCTAATGCAAAAACTGATAACAGATTTTTCTTGATCCCTGGCACAAACAAAGCATCTCACAAAGTGAAAGAACTACCATGAGCAGTAGTCAAAATGATCTTACCAACTCTGGTAACAGGATAAGAGGAGTTTTTGGCGCATGTAATAGTATTCCCTATAGGGACACGCTCAAGTGAAGAGAAGAAACTATGTTGCGAGGTAATATGTTTGGTCGCCCCACTGTGAAAGTACCAAACATCTGAGTCTACTGCAGACATGCACAGCTCATGAGAAGATGGGTCAAAATTGCAAACAGTAGTAAACACCCATTCTTCTTCTTGCACAAGATTAGCAGACTCTGATTTTGGTGTAGAGGCCTCTACAACAACCATTCCTGCCTCTTTCCTCTTTGCCTCTTTAGCAACCAGTTTTGGATAGTTCTTTATGATATGATCATTTCCATTGCAGTACTTGCAAAACAATTTCTGCTATTCTGATTTCTTTTCATCTTTGTCTTCCCTCTTTGATTGTGCAGAATTAGCAGATTTCTGCTTACTAGTTGAAGAGCTCCGTTTTCCTTTGCCCTTCTGACTAGCCAAGAAAGCTTGATCTACAACATGCATAATGGACCTGTTATGCTTGGACTGATCTTCATGCAACAGAACAGAGACTAACTCCTCAAATGACAAGGCATTTGGATTGCCTTTCATCATTAGCCGAAGACTAGAAGCAAAACTTTGATATGATCAGGAAGACCATTCAGAATGGTCTGCACAAGTGAGCTATCTGGTATAACCTCATCAGCAAAAATCAACTATTCCTTCAAGTCTTCTTGATGCAGAAAATTGACCGTATCTCAAAAAGTTGAACAGAATTGCCTAGACGAATTTTGCTAAACTTGTAGCAAACTTTGAGATGCTTATACTGGCGAACCGAAACTAGTATATACCTTTGGCACAAAAAGACAAAATAGCCTACACAAGCGCTATGATAGTGCGTTCCGAGGTCGAAACAAGCTCAAATTGCAATTTCGTGAAACGAGGTCACCAAAATTCGTGCGATTTTGAGCCTATAATTGGAGAGGTGTCGAGGACGCCCTAGATGAGGCGGCGACCTGCATTGCAAAGCCACACAAGATACGTGCATGGCGGATCATGTTGTGTACCTATCATATTGTGTGTTTGTTATCATTTCTGGAGATATTGGAGTCATTGGATTTTATGTATCCTATTTGCCTCATAATAGTGGCTTTCTACTTGTGTAAATGTATGAAATTGATTGCATTATGTTGTAACAAAACAAATTCAACAAGAGAGATGATTGGAATAGAAGAGGAAAAAATGATATAACAGAATTCAAAAAATCTCTTAATCACAACCATTACCATAATCATGGCATTGTACACGTGTGCTCTCAAGATAGAGCTCAAGTGGCAATCTAAACAATCGTAGATGGGTGATTACAAGACAAAGGTATGCTTTCTCAACTTGATATCAAGACTCTTGCAAAAATTATCTATAAGTAGGTCACATAACTGGCCATTTTTGGTCAGCTACACATGGTCAGTTATGTGTGGGTGATCACCATCCACATAGTGAACTATCTCCCTTATGCGAGTGATGCACGAGACCATTGACACATAGTGCAATGGACCACCAATTGATTTTATATCAAAATAATTATACAACACCTATCAGGCTTGGGGGTAAAAACTCAGATTCATGATGTAGGACTGTGTAGCCTCAAAATGGGATCCAAAAGTTAGACTACCAACCGTTAGCTTACATTATATACCATTCCAACCAAAATTTCACTTGCAAATAAGTCAAATCTACCTAACACATCTGCCATAAATGATCCAACATTACGTTCATCTAGTATATAAGTTGGGTAATGCACAAATGGTTTCTCCTCATATGGGCCTCTTTCAAATGTTCAATACAACATACAATCATGAGGGGTGGACATAGATCATATACTAACAAAGCCCCTCAATTTTTACCCAAAGATGAATCAACTAAGTTTGGATCCTATGCCCATATTTTCAAGATGTATATTGATTGTCTTATATAGGACATTATTCCAATTCCAACTCTTCAATTCTCATATTCCTTGATGACTTCATGGATATAATGGTATTGTATGTTAGTTTCACCTGTCCATCCCAAAAGGTTTCAAGATTCTTATAGCATATTTCTATTTTGATATGAAATTCTCATCTTCTTTTCTTCATAATTCAATGTCATGGCCATAATGGAGTAATTGACATCTCAAACTCGTTACTTAAGTTAGCATTCGATTGTTCAAGAAAAAGTTGATTTTTTGTCCGTTTGGATTACATGTCCTTGTTTACGTGTAATGGCTGCAAGTATTGTGTAAATAATGGACTTTTGAGTTATTGGTGCAAGTCTCTCTTGGTCATCAAATCCTTCCACTTGTGAGAGTCCTTATGTAGTAGGTCTAGCTCTATACTTCTCTAAAGTCCATTCGCTTTATATTTGGCTTTCCAGATCCTCTTAATCCCTATCAGCTTTTTCTTTGGTGGAAGATCATTCAATTTCCAAGTGCCTCATCATTCTTGAACTTTACCTATCTATGAGAAGGAACAAGATGAGATATTTCCTCAGATGGTGAGACATTGGATTTAACAAACTGAGACATTGGATTTACCTTTGTTATCCACTAGGTGTGGTCTCTCATCAAATACTACATCATGACTGATAATAATCTTCTTTGCCTTTAGATCCCATAATCTATATGACTTACGCTCTTCATTATATCTTAAGAAGGCACATTTTTTGCTTTTTGATCTTGACTTAGTTTTTTTCTAATCACATATGTTTGCAAAATAGAAACATCCATAAATTCTAAAATGCATGATTGGAGGATTTTACCAAAGTAAGCTTCGGAGACATAATTCCCTATGGTGCCTTTATATAACTCCTATTAAGAATATGTATAATTCTATTGGTTGCATCTACTCAAAATAAATGAGGCATAGCTTGACTTTTTGGAATGTAGTGTGCTATTTCAATTATTATCCTATTTTGTATCTCATCCACTCCATCACTATGAAGCATCTTGAACTTTCTAACTATTTCCTTCTCAATAATCTTATGCTACATTTCAAATTTTCCAAAACATTAACCTTCACTCAAATAAAGTACATCCACTTCTTTCTACTATAATCATTGAAAAAAGAGAAATTTAGAGATATGCTCCTAAAGCTAGGGTAGATATTTTACCATAGAGATCAAGATGAAGTGTTCAACCTTTGATGAGTTGGAATGTTTCTCATTTACCAATAATTTTCTAAGGTTTAGATTCAATTATTACTCTTGGTCTCATATTGGCAATCCAATATGCCCTAATCTTCATGTGCTCTAGTGGTGTGGTGTACTCAAGTGAGCAGAAAATCACTTACATTGATAACAATCACATAAAATGCATCTATTTGCTATTCTAAGTTCAAAGAAGATCTAGATGAGGCTATATTGTTTGTTATACTTTATGGAATAATGGAATGTTATATGGATTTTAATGTCTTGAGGGTTTTAATGTGATTTGTGTTTTTATTTAGCATGTGAAGACTCATGAGGGTGTGAACATGCATGGACTTATTCAGATATTTTTTAGATTATTTAGAAGAATATTTAGAAGATATTATTTTAATTTTTTTTGTAAAAATAATAGACCGCTTTAGAAAGTGACATTTTTGTAAAACTAGTAGATCACAATGCTATAAATAAAGCAGTTTTTTTCATAAAAGCACGCTTTTCAAAGCGCCACCCTCATGTATCTTCTATTCAAGACGTAACAAAAAATACCTAAAAATACACATGCTTTGATAGACTCGTCCATCGGAGTATGTTGGGGGGGGATTGTACCAATTTGGTGTCTAGTCTCTTGTCTCTTTCTATTCTCTAAGTATTTTTGTGATATTTTGTTTCTCTACTATCTTCAGCATACGTGCATCTGTGGGATCCGAAGGTCAACATTGTTACTCATGTGCTTGTTGGATCTTCCATTGAAATAGGTTGTGGATCATGTTCTATTGGACCATGGCATTATCCAACAACTCATAAGAGTCCAAAAGGGCAAAAATTTTGAACTTGCACACAACATTATTTGTTCCACTACGCTTTTCTTTAGAGAAGCTGGTAGGATAAATGTGATTGGTGCAGTAAAAAGGAGCACTAATAGATGAAAAGGATGAGTCCATCATTGATGTTTTTAAAATAATATGATTTTTAAAATAAGAATCCCTTTGTAAAGCTCTAATACATTGTAAAAAATTAATTATGCAAAGTAGATGAGAAGAGAAAATATATAACAAAAATTAAAATTTTTCTTACTATAGAATATAAAATAATGATGGCATGTCCACTCATGTGCTCTCAATGTTAGACTCAAGAAATGATAGGCAGAAGATGGTTGAACAGAACATCATCATCTTTTTCAAGGCTTTTGAAGGGTTGCGCCTGTGAATTTTCTGAGAAAAAAAGAAGGTGGGAGTCAAACTATCTTGTGGTGTGTACAGAGGAGGTCTTTGGGGGGTGTGTAGTGGTCACATTCAATCAAAAGAGGTTTTTAAGTGCCAATCGACGATGGGGATGCATCAATCCATGAGGTAAGCTTCAAGAATTTAGTTGTTCACACATAGAGGGGTCTTGCAGCGACCATTTATGGGCTACCACCCATGCACATGGAAGAAAGGAGGATCCCTTGTCTCCTTCTCCCTCAAGAAATAAGACACATCAATCGGTTGCACCTTTTATAGGCTGCTCTTGAGCCCTCTTCACACATATGGGATTAACTGAGACCTTGAGTACTATTGCATGGGTTGCAAGGAGGAGGGACAACTCCATTTGTTGTACATAACCTCTCCACAAGGTTAATGTCAACTACCAAGGCTCACTCTATCAACCATATCTTGAGCTAAGGAGGTCCAAATTGAAAGATTTCAAAAACTAGGGATTCCTTACTTTAAGCTTTCTAATGATCACTTATATGACATGATTAGCTAAGAAAAGACCACCTATGGAAGGCTTTTAAGTTGACTGATTAGAATCACAACTTATTTTCAAAGCTCTAAATGATTCTTATTCTTTCTTAGGATTGTTATGGGAATGTTTGCACTTCATAGTAAATCATTTCCCTTTTTTTTGGAATTACAAAAGATAAAGGGTTAGATTAGAGTTCATAGATTTAGCTTGATGTAAGAGGAAAGAAATCATTTTTGTAATGACACAAATTTTTCTTCTTCACGAGGATTCTTTTCATAAAAATACTAATGACACAAATTTCCATGTATTCATAGACACATTTAAGGGTTACAAGGATAAAATAATATGAATGAATGAGATGAAACATTTAATTGCATACCCATTCAATGATTAATCAATCGTTTCATTGCTACTTACATATTCCTCATTAGAGTTTACTTTTCCTTCTTTAATTCATGAAAGCATATACATGAGAATTATTGATGACTAGAGATTTAATGAAGAGGAAGAAATTAAAGCATGATTCTTTATGAGAAGATAATTCATTCATTTGAATTGAAGGATGCATTGAACTAGTGGAGTTACAAATGAAGCTATTTTGTTTAAATTTCTTTCTTGTTTGACGAACTATCTTAGATGGGTTGCATTAATGATCATTTACTATATAAATTTTTGCACATATTTCAATAAAAGAATCATTTTTAGGGCCAAAAATAACTTTAAATAATTTAGAAAAATGATTAAATTGCACTCAAGTCGTTTTCCTATTGTGGGATGATACTACTGCACATTTCATTGCTTATAACTTCATGTAGGAATGAATATTTTTCATGAAATTTTTTAGGTTGGTATATTATAAAGTTTTTAATAGGCTCATAAAATGTCATGGAATTGGGTTTTTGTTGGTAGCTCAATAGATCTCAATTGTGTGTACCTATTGCAAAACAAATTCACCCTCTCGAAGTTGTACATGGGTCAACTCTGTAGCGCCTTTTCTCATCATTGGAATATTCAAATGATGTGATTTTTGTTGGGATATCCAACCTATGTTTTTAGTTTTATTCCTTAAAATAGGATGTGAAATCTTTGAAAAAAAATCATAAATTTTCTCTAGGAAATTGTGTAGGGATTTCTCTCTAGCATTTGCAGGTTTGCAGAAACTTGAGTATTTCTCCCAATTGCATCAGACGAATGGGATGAAATATGGAAATATCCTAGGAAATAGTGTTCAAATAAACATGTATGAATTCCATAAGATTTGGATGACATTTGGAGGCTATAAGGCCTTGATTGGCTCTCTTGTCCCTCTGATGAGGACTCACTAGAGAAGTATGTAGAGCCTAGAAATCACGCCATTTCTTTTTTATAGATTGTCCAATGAAGGTGAATCCTTTAGAAAATGGTTTTTGGCTATGCAAGATTTTTCCCCATAAAATTTGAGATGAGCTTGAAATTATTTGATAAGTCTAATGATGCTTTTAATTTTTGGTTCAATCTCTGTGTCGTCAAATGTTTGCAGGGTGTTGCACACACTATTTTTCACATTTCTAACATATGGATTATGATATTGTGATGAAACTTGGTATAATATTAGATGCAAAGTCTAGATTTCAAGTGAGCAAATTTAATTGGATTTGGAGCTCATTTGATAGTTCTATTGATGTATTATTGGTAGGCATGTGTCACTTCCAAGACCTTCTGCAAGCATACTTTCAAAGTTTTGGCCATACATTAATGGGCATAACTCCAAATGATTTTATTCCATGTGGAGGTTGAAGTTAACATGTAAGGCTACTTTTTTACCAAAAATTATGGTGTTTTTGGATTTTTCTATGTTGGAGTTTGATGTCTGTAGAAGCATGTGAACATGAGAAGGAAGAAGAAGAAGAAGCTTGGAGCACACACACAATATTGAATGTATTACCAAGTGAATGTACAAAGATAAGTAACCGGTTAGGGGTATAGGCATATATACAAGCTGGAGAAAAAAAACTCCTAAAGAGGCAAAACAGTGCCCTAGCGGCCCTAAGTGTGTTCACACACATCAATACCAAAATATATCAACAAACCCCTCCCCCCTAGGAGTGATGTGGTGAATAAGGAGTTTTCACTCATGTGTAAGGAAGTGCCAAGCTATGTGGAATCAATCCACAAAAGGAATTAAGCCCAAAGCTTTGTGGAAAGCTTCAAGCTTCTCCCTAGGCAAAGCCTTTGTGAAAAAGGTCTGCAACATTCTCTTGTGTGGGCACATATGCCAAACTGATCTCTCCAACAAAAAACCTCTTCCTAACATAATGATAGTGCACCTCAATGTGCTTAGTGCAAGCATGGAGCACAGGGTTCCTCTCAACTGCCTATGTGCTCTGACTGTTGGTGAAGATGGTGGTGGTAGAAGGCTGACCAACACCCAGATCAACCAAAAGGTATCTGAGCCACACACACTCAACAATTGACGTGAAAGCTCCATTATACTCAGCCTCACAACTAGATGTGGCCAAATAGGATGCTTCTTCCTCAACCAAGATATGCATGAGCTACCAAGCACAAAGCAAAAACCATTGGTGGACACACGATTGTCGTAGATGTTGGTGTAAAACACAAGCCTACACATATGGCTTGAAAGATATCTTGAAGACTCTACATATGTGAAGAAGCATAGGAACCATTGCTAGTGGTTAATTACCACTTTATCTCTTTGTAAAAATCAAATTGACTTGGAATCTTTTGTAATCACCTACCAAAAGGATTCGTGGAAAAATGTAGCTATTTTATTGAAGGAATATCTCCTAGGATGTAGGAGCTTGATCATAGGGAGCCAAAAGTTTGAATTTGAATTCAAATTTTTACTCATTCCTTATAAAAATGGACATGAAAAAGTCGCGGGTAGAACTCATCATTTTCCGAGCTTCTCATCAGTGATCCTGAGTGTGTGTGAGGCCTACACTCTAGCACACACCTATCTACACCGTTAGGCAATGATTTTCATGCCAATGTATTTGTATACAAGTGTTCATTAATACATACATTCACATTGTTCATTTCTGAGTTCTCTGTCATACTACTCAAAAGTCTGTCAACTTGTGAAGTGCATATCTCAGTCAATTCTTCACCAAATTCAGTGATTCAAAGCTTGTTGACTTCAACTTGAAGTTAGCTACATGCTGATAAAGTTTGAAGAGATTCTATTCAGCCAATTCAGAGAAATCTGCGTCGAGGTGATCACTGGTCAATTTTTGCTACAGTCCTAAAAAATCGGGGGTATAGCTTAACTTGCTAAATTGATTTCTCTTAGCATAGTTTATTGTTTTACATAATTCCACTTGGAATAGTTAGCTTAATAAACTAATTAGATACCCCTAAAAGGAATTTTTCCAATTCCTACTGTGCTAGTCATACTGAGCAAAATACTGAGCAAGTATCAAGACATAAATAGAAGGTTTTCTTGAGTTTGTGAGTTTCAAAGTTATCTATTTTGGTTAAATCATTGCACACATCATTTCCAAAGTACATAGGACATTTTATGGTGTCATTGGAAAGCTAAGGAGGTCTACTTATCAAGTCTGAAGCAAAAGAGGGCTAGTACAAAGCAGGTTTTAGCAGTACCTACTCAGTCTCTTGGAGCATCCATCCATCTTTCCCAACAGTGGTATCAGAGCAAATTAAGGTAAAATGGGAGATGGTTTTCCTTCATTTATTGATAAATTGGACAGGAACAACTATCAAGCATGGTCTCTAAGGATGAAGACCTACTTACAAGGAAGGAGTCTCTATGGATACATCTCAGGAGATGAGGAATTGCCCTCATTCAAAACAAGAGGAGTACCAACCAAGGAAGAACATGAAAGCTCAATACATGGTGTGCTAAGGATGCATTGGCAAGGTATTATTTACTCAACTCCATCTCTGATTTTCTTTTGCCACATATTAGAAATTGTAAGACATCCCAAGAGACTTGGGAAACCTTGTCATCATATTTTTCCTCCAACACAAGGGCTAGGAAAAATCAGTTGTGGATTGAATTCACAACATTAAGGAAGCAACCTAAGCAAGCTGTTTCAGAATTTGTGACCAAGATTAAAGATGTAGCAGATCAGTTAACAAGCATAGGAGAAGAGATTGAAGAAGAGCAGATTGTAAGGCAAGTGATCAATGGCATCAAGGCTTATGACAAATGGGAAAGCTTCACCACTGCCATGGACCTCTACATGGATATGCAAATACCAGATCTAACAACTCTCATGGGACAATTGTTTACACATGAAGCAAAGCTCAACAAGAATGGAGATACTTCCAAAGGTAATAACTCTTCTGCCCTATACACTGATAAGAAGTCTAAAGATAAAGGCAAGAGCAAGAAGGTGGAAGATGAAGGCTCTACCTCTCAAGCCAACTATGCAGGAAGAGGTAGATCATCTAGAGGAAGGGGCAGAGGAGGTAAGCAAGGTAGGGGGAGATCTTATAACTCCTCACCATGCAACATTTGTGGTTTATCAAATCATACTACAGATGAGTGTTTCAAGAATTACAAGAATCAGAGAGGAAGAGGATACCAAAGCGGTGGATATTCACAGTCTAGAGGAAGATTCAACCATCACTAAGGATACAACAACAACTACAACAACAATTACAACAATAGTTACAATGGCAACTACCAAGGAGGATTCAAATCCAGAAAGGACTACAACAACTACACAGAAGAGCAGGATGATTCTCTTCTAATCATGAACATGACTTCAAAATCAGGTACAAATGATGACCACCTATTCTACATTGACTCAGGGTGCTCAAATCATGTGGTTGGCAATGTAGCACTACTCTCTGATCTTGAGGAACCAAAAGGTAAGCATCAAGTTCAAACAGGTGATGACACCAAGCATTCAGTAGTTAAAGTTGGAAATGTTAAGACTTGTGATGGAAATCAGAATTTGTTGAGCAGGGTACTCTATGTACCAACCATTACCAAAAATTTGATGAGTGTTGGACAGATTGTGGAGAAAGGTTTGCAGGTTAGATTCAACCAATATGGAGCATTTGTGGAGGATCCAAGACATGGGTTCAAGAGGATTGCTAAAGGAGAAAAATCAGGTAGACTTTTCACTTTTGAGTTAGAAGACAAAAAGAATATTGCACTATACAGTTATAAGGATCAAACACTTTCAGAGCTTGAGATTTGGCACAAAAGATTAGGGCATATAGGTGAAAGAACCTTGAAGCAATTATGGAGGGATCAATGTGTGCTTGGAATACCTAATGTATCCAAGCAACATATGATTTACAAGTGTGGTGCTTGTCAATTTGGGAAGTCTCACAGGTTACCCTTCTCAAGGAAAGGCTACATGCATGAAGACTACCTAGAGCTTGTCCACATAGATGTATGGGGACCAATCAAAGACCCCTCAGTCTCAGGTTCAAGGTACTATGTATCTTTTATTGATGATTATAGCAGATGGATTGTATTGTACTTCATGAAGCACAAGGATGAGGTGTTTAATTGTTTAAAAAAATATCTTGCACTAGTTGAAAATCAGACAGGAAGAAATTTGAAGAGGCTAAGGTCAGATGGAGGAGGTGAGTACTTCTCCAATGAGTTTGAAAACTTCTTGCAGGACAGAGGCATCAAAAGAGAAATAACCACAAGGTATTCTCCTGAACAGAATGGGATAGCTGAGAGAAGAAATAGATTAATTGTTGAGACAGCTAGATCTATGTTGAATTAGAAAAAGTTACCTAACTATCTATGGGTAGAAAGTGTTTCTACTACCACTTACCTCATAAACAAGTTACCATCTAAGTCTCTTGATGGCATGACACCCTATGAAGCATGGCATGGTAAGAGACCCCCACTAGACCACTGCAGGATATTTGGATGTGTAGCATATGTACACATTCCTTCTCAGATAAGAGGCAAGCTAGACCCAAAGGCTGAAAAATGCATCTTTATTGGGTATGATCTAAATAAAAAAGGTTACAGGTTTTATAACCCTACCAATAAGGGATTCATGGTAAGCAAAGATGTTGTCTTTGATGAAAATGATTCTTGGTATGAGAATGAATGCAGGAAGGTTAAATTACCCTATGATTTGGAAGAGGAATTTCCAAGTTTTGCAAAGGAGGAACCTACTCAGAATGAAGCCTCAAGTCCAGATGATGAAGATACTATCAACCTTGAAGAGTTCAAGGCATGGAAGTCCAAGGGCAAAATGAAGATGAAGAAGCTTGAAGACATACCTGAATCTTCAACTCAATCAATCAGAAGATCACAAAGAGAAAGCAAAAAACCTATCAGATATGGGTATGATACATCTCTTGTTACTAAACACTCTGTTTATCTTGCCAAAGATTTGTCAAATGGAGAACCAGGATCATATGAAGAAGCCATAACCAAATCAGAATGGAAAGAAGCTATGGATGAGGAGATTGAAGCACTCAAGGAAAGTGACACTTGGGAGTTAGTACCTAAGAAGGACTCCATGAAGGTAATAGGATCCAGATGGATCTATAAACTTAAAAGAAATTCTGATGGCACAATTAATAGGTACAAAGCCAGATTGGTAGCCAAGGGTTTTGCACAAACCAAGGCATAGACTATGAAGAGACATTTTCTTTTGTGGCCAAGATGCCAACAATCAGAGTGTTGGTAAGTGTGGCTGCATCAAAAAATTGGAATATGTACCAATTGGATGTCAAGAATGCTTTCTTGAATGGATGGATTTCAGAGGAGGTGTATATGTCACAACCTCCTGGCTATGAAGACCCTAAGAAGGTAACATTTGTTTGCAAATTATAAAAGGCTTTATATGGATTGAAGTAGGCACCTAGGGCATGGAATTACAGGTTAACTACATACCTCCAAGACCAAGGATTTGTTATGAGCAAGGCAGATACTTCTCTATTCATCAAGAGAAGTAATTCAGAGGTAATATACCTTTGTGTTTATGTTGATGACATCATCATTACAGGTAATGATGTCAATGGAATCAGAAATATCAAAAGCCAAATGATGAAGGAGTTCAAGATCAATGATCTTGGTCTATTGAAGTATTTTCTTGGGCTTGAATTGGTCTACATTAATTCAGGAATATACATTACTCAGAAAAAATATATACAGGACATGTTAAAGAAGTTTCACTTGCAGGATGCCAAAGTAGCAACCACTCCAATGGAGGTAAACCTAAAACTAAGTGCCCATGAAGGTGATGAAGTCAATGACATTACAGGTTATCAAAGTATGGTGGGTAGCTTGAACTATTCTACCTTAACAAGGATAGATATTGCATATGGAGTTAGTGTGCTAAGCCAATTTATGCACAAGCCAAGGATACCTCACCTAGAAGCTGCCAAGAGAATCTTGAAATATCTCAAGGGTACATAGAACCATGGTTTGTATTTCCCTTACACTTCAGATATTGATATCAAGATCTATTCAGAGCAGATTGGGCAGGATGCAAGGATGATAGGAGCACTTTTGGATACATTTCTTTTGCAGGTGACAAACCAATTTCATGGTCTTTAAAGAAGCAACCTACTGTTGCTTTGTCTTCCACAGAAGTAGAGTATAGAGGGTTGGCTAATGCCACCCAAGAAGCAATTTGGATTAAGCTTTTATATACAAAATTGGGTTTATTTACTAGGTCTCCAATTATCTTTGGAGATAATACAAGTTCTCTTCACCTTGCAACTAATCCTATCTATCATGCCAGGACCAAACATATAGAATTTCATTATCATTATGTGAGAGAGAAGTTGATAAGCAAAGACATTCAACTAACCTATGTATCAACCAACATGCAATGTGCAGATTTGTTGACTAAAGCTTTGGATGGAACCAAACTTTGCAGGTTCAAAGCAATGATTGGATTGCAAGATATACTTGAAGATTGAAGATAAAGACCAAGCCAAAATGTTTGGCTTGAGGGGGAGCTGTTGGTGTAAAACACAAGCCTACACATTTGGCTTGAAAGATATCTTGAAGACTCTATATATGTGAAGAAGCATAGGAACCATTGCTAGTGGTTAATTACCACTTTATCTCTTTGTAAAAATCAAATTGACTTGGAATCTTTTGTAATCACCTACCAAAAGGATTTGTGGAAAAAAATAGCTATTTGATTGAAGGAACATCTCCTAGGATGTAGGAGCTTGATCATAGGGAGCCAAAAGATTGAATTTGAATTCAAACTTTTACTCATTCCTTATAAAAATGGACATGAAAAAGTCGCGGGTAGAACTCATCATTTTTCGAACTTCTCATCAGTGATCCTGAGTGTATGTGAGGCCTACACTCTAGCCCACACCTATCTACACCATTAGGCAACGATTTTCATGCCAATGGATTTGTATACAAGTGTTCATTAATACATACATTCACATTGTTCATTTCTGAGTTCTCTGTCATACTACTCAAAAGTCTGTCAACTTGTGAAGTGCATATCTCAGTCAATGCTTCACCAAATTCAGTGATTCAAAGCTTGTTGAATTCATCATGAAGTTATCTACATGCTGATAATGTTTGAAGAGATTCTATTCATCCAATTCAGAGAAATCTGCGTCGAGGTGATCACTGGTCAATTTCTGTTACAGTCCTAAAAAATCGGGGGTATAGCTTAACTTGCTAAATTGATTTCTCTTAGCATAGTTTATTGTTTTACATCATTCCACTTGGAATAGTTAGCTTACTAAGCTAGTTAGATACCCCTAAAAGGAATTTTTCCAATTCCTATTGTGCTGGTCATACTGAGCAAAATACTCAACAGGTGTCAAGACATAAATAGAAGGTTTTCTATTTGTTTTTATTATGGCTAGGGTTATCAGCATCCATTCATTGATTAAATATATACATTAAGGGTTAAAAGCATGGGGTTTTAAGGGTTCAAGGTAAAGTTCCAAGGTTAAAAAGTTGGTTTTAAAGGGTTAAATATTAGGGTTTTTAGAGTTAGGAACTAGATCTTATGGGTTAACCTTAATGTTTTTTATCGTTGAAGACTACCAACTAATTAGGGTTCCAAAGGGCTAAAATTCCCTAAAGTTGTTAGCAATTTAGAGTTATATGTACATGGGTTTCTAGGCTTCATTTGAATATACACATGCTGTTTTTGAAGGTTACATAGGGTTAAAAGAATGGGGTGTTTATACAAGTTAATGTTACAGTTTCCTAGGGTTTTCCTTGGTCAAAACTCACTTAACTGTACAACTGAAATGTGTTTCATCATGCAATCAATTAAAAGCAATCAGACACTTGAACAAAACAACCATTTTCTTTTTCTTGTAGATAGATCATCTGAACATAGTCAGTCAAAGCAAAGAAATAAATTCTGAAAAAAATCTTGGTGCATAATCCTCGAGGGATTTCCTCTTGACAACACATCTATATTTGGAATTTGATGAGACTTTTCTGCATTACTTTACGTCCAAAAAGCCAGGTCTCAAGAATCACCTACCTACACCTAATGATACCTTATGCTTTACGCAACAGTGGGAAAAGGTGGGAAAGGGGTAGAAGATACATTGAATGAAGAAATATAGAGCTCAGGAGGATTCAAGTGGCATAGATGAAGAAATATAGAGGTTTCTTGCATGGCATCAGAGCTCAAGAGGATCCGAGTGGCATAGATGAAGAAATATAGAGCTTTCAATGATAAAGAAGATAAGATGTCAATAGGTACATGATCCTTGATGGTTGGGAATCAAGTAAGATCATCAATAAGAGTGGGTGGAGCACAAGCAATAATGATGTCAGTCATCCCAATGTTACGGATATGCCCATCAACCTTCACAAAAGGTAAGCTTGATTGTACAAATTACACCTTGTGGAAGTTTCAAATCACTTCTATCCTTGATCCGTATGAGCCTTTGTGGATTGTTCTTGGGATCGATCATGATCCTCAAGAAACACCTTATTCAAATATTCTTGATCAAATGATCCCTCCTAATGTTGATCTTCTATGTGCTTGGAAATATAGAAATGCAGATGCACCCTATGCTCTAGTTACAAGTATTGTTGATAGTGTTTTGACTTTGATTCAGCATACTACTAAGGCATGTGAAGCTTGGAACATATTGAGGAATAAATATGAGACGCATAACCAAACATGGATTCAAAACTTGGGGAATCAGCTTGCAATAGAAATTTTTTTTGATGGGGAGAGTGTAGAGGTCTTCTTCACTTGCATAAAGAATCTATGGGATAAAATGGTAGAAGCCGCATACAAAATCAAATGAGGATCTAGTTTGATGTTTCTTTGAATCTATCCACCAAAGTTTGATGGTTTGTTCATGCTCTCAATATGCAAATGAGACCTCAAACTCTAAATTTTGAAGCATTTAGTGCCTTACTCATGAAAGAGGAGCTAAAGGCAAAGGGTGGCAACAAGGAGATGTTGCATTCACATCAAATGCTAAATGATAAAAAACTAACGCTTCAAAAAATGGGGACAAAATGATAAATGACGAAAACAAGGGAAAACGCTTCCATTGCAAGAAGAAAGGCCACATAATTCAAGATTGTCACATAACTAAGGAAAAAGAATAGGATGGTTCTTCAAAAGGTGGCAAGGGCAAGGATTCTATGAACACTACATAAATAGAATTTGATTTATTTGAAATGATAGAGGAGGCATTCCCTCTACTGAAGATTTAGAAATAGATGACTCATGGGTGTTCTGCATTATTGCCTCGCATCACATGAAAAGTAGAAAAGACCTCTAAAAGAAATCATCATAGTAAAGTTAGGTAATAATGCAAGATGTCCTATGGACAGTGAAGGTATGGTTCATTTTATTAATTCTAATGGGGATATAAAAAAGAGTTCAAAATTATGGTATGTTCCACAAATCAAAAGAAAGCTTCTATAATTGATCAAAGTCGTTAAGTCACTTTCAAAAAAATAGGAGCTAAGATTATGGAAAGTAACAACAATATTTTTGGGATTGATAGAAGGAGATATAATCTATATGAGTTGTCTGCTCTTACAACCACTACAAGCATGGGGATAAGTAAGCTATGGCATGAGAGAATCAAGCATACTGGATACCCTACATAAAGGGAGATGCATTGCAAGGGCATGGTTGCACACCTACCATGGATTACAAACACGAAGGAACCATGTGTAGCTTGCTTGACATGCAAGCAACAAATGAATGCATTTCTACAACAAAGCAAGAATAGAGCAAGCTATCCTCTAGAGTTGGTGCATGTTAATTGGCATGAAAACATGCCCACACATGCGTTAGGCAAAAAGTAGTACTTCACATTACCTATCCATGACTATAGCAAGAAGATGTGGGTGTACTTCCTTTGCAATAAAGCTCAAGTGTTTTGTAAGTTTAAATAATGGATTCACCTTGTTGAAACCAAAATATGGAAGAAGATGAAGAAATTCACGACACATGGTGGTGATGCTTTTACATCAACAAATTTTGGAGAATTTTGCAAGAGCAAAGGAATCAAGTATCAACCCACACTACCACATAGCCCTGAACAAAATGTGTTTGCAAATTTGGGAATCAAACTAGTATGGAGATGGCAAGGTGCATAATGAAAGGAAAAGTCTACCAAATCAGCTTTGGGCAGAGATCGTCAACACTCCTATCTGCATCGTGAATCAAAGTTACACCAAGTCACTTGATGGAAAAACTTCACAAGATGCATATAATAGTAAAAAGCCATTTGTTCCTCGTTTGAAAGTATTTGTAAGTGAATGTTATGCTATATAGTATTGATATATTTAGGTAGTGATGTGTGTGAACACTCTAGGATCGTCGGGGTACTTTTTTCCCTCTTTAGGAGGTTTTTTTTCCCCCGGCTTGTATATATGCCTATTGCCCTAATGGGCTACTTATCTTTGATCTCTAGTAATACATTCAGTATTGTGTGTTGTGCTCCAAGCTTCTTCTTCTTCCTTGTGCTGTTTGCATGCTTCCGCAGACATCTAACTCCAACAATTGGTATTAGAGTAGGTCGCTGCTTCATCTAGGGCATCGTCGACACTCCTCCGGTTGTAGTCTCAAGTTCACACAAAATTTGGTGAGCATACTCAGGGTGTCTTAGAGATCAAAATTGCTTTGCTTTTCCATGCCGAAATCATGATCTGACCTCGTTTCGGCCTCCAAACACACTATCGCATCGCTTGTGTAGGCTATTTTGTCTTTTTCTGCCAAAGGTATATACCTATTTTTCTTCACCAGTATAAGCGTCTTGAAGTCTGCTACAGGTTTAGCAGAACTCGTCTGGGTAATTCTGTTCAACTTTTCGAGATACAGTCAATTTTTTGCATCAATGTATTTTAGTCACCGGCCATGGCTAAAAGCAATGATGTATTTCGTATGTTGGATGTTGAGGATAAGTTGGATGGTACCAACTACCCGTTGTGGGCTTATATGATGCGACATGTATTGGTTGCAAAAGGACTATGGAACATTGTGCAGGGTGTTGAAAAACATCCTATCACACCTGCAACTATTACAACAGCAGGTACTGAAGTTGATGCAGAAGGTTTCAAAGATGATGATATTCTGCATATTCTTGTTCGTACTACAGTTTCTACTACACCTACTATAGAGTAGATTCGTTGGGATGGCAGAGATGCTCAAGCACATGCATTGATATCTCTGTTTGTCAAACATGCCATTATTCGTCACATTCGCTCTTGCAAAACGGTTAAGGATGCTTGGGATACAATGAGGCTCGTATTTCTTACCTCTAAAAACAGTTGGAGAGTGAGCACATGAATGAAGGTGATTCTATGGACAGTTTCCTAACAAAGATCAAAGACTTGAAGGAAGAGTTGATTTTTGTTGATGAGGTTATACCACGTAGCTCACTTGTGCAGACCGTTCTATAAATGGTCTTCTTGATTCATATCAGAGTTTTTCTTCTACTCTTTGGTTGATGATGAAAGGCAATCCAAATGCCTTGTCATTTGAGGAGTTAGTCTATGTTCTGTTGTAGGAAGATCAGTCCAGGCAGAATAGGTCCATTATGCGAGTTGCAAATCAAGCTTTCCTGGCTAGTCAGAAGGGCAAAGGAAAATGGAGCTCTTCAAGTAGTAAGCAGAAATCTGCTAATTCTACACAATCGAAGAGGGAAGACAAAGATGATAAGAAATCATAAAAGCAGAAATTGTTTTGCAAGTACTATAAAGGAAATGATCATATCATAAAGAACTATCCAAAACTAGCTGCTAAAGAGGCAAAGAAGAAAGAGGTTGGAATGGTTGTTGTAGAGGCCTCTACACCAAAAACCGAGTATGCTAATCTTGTGCAGGAAGAAGAATGGGCGTTTACTATTGTTTGCAGTTTTGACCCATCTTCTCATGAGTAGTGCATGTCTATAGTAGACTCAGATGTTTGGTACTTTGATAGTGGGGCGACCAAACATATTGAGCCTGCCCCTATAGCGAATATTGTTGAATGCACCGACAACTCCTCTTATCCTATTATGGGAGTTGGTAAGATCATTTTGACTACTGTTAATGGTAGTTCTTTTACTTTGTGAGATGCTTTGCTTGTTCCAACGATCAAGAAAAATCAGTTATCAGTTTTTGCATTAGCCAAGATTGGCTTGGTTGTGAAATTTATTGATGACAGATGTACAGTTCATGATCTGTCAAATGGCGATATGATTATTGCTTCTGGCACTTTATGTCGTGGGCTGTATAATCTCATAGACTATGAAAGATCTGTAAATGATTCGGCATGTGCAGTACATGATTCTCAGACTATGTTAGATGCAAAGCTTTGGAATGCATGCTTTGGTCATCTGAATTTTGCTAGTTTGCTATGCCTGCAGAAATCTGAAATGGTATCCTCTTTGCCCAAACTTGAGGCACCCGAAAAACATGTTTGTGAAGGTTGTGTTTTGGGAAAAATGTAGTGTTCCTCCTTTCCAAAAGATGGTTCAGTTCGAGCTACCCAGAAATTGCAGCTTGTACATAGTGATGCATGTGGTCCTATGTAGACGCCTTCTTTTGGAAATTATCTTTACTTCGTGACTTTTATCAATGATTTTTCCAGGCATGCATGGGTATATCCGTTGAAGGCAAAGTCCGAAGTGTTCATGTGCTTCAAATACTTTTTGGTTTTGGCTGAAAATCTGTCAGCATGTAAAATGGGCACCCTCCATTCTGATCGGGGGGTATATGTCTTCTGATTTTAATGCATTTTTTGCTGAACATGGGATAAAACACCAGTGTACAGTGCCGTATACACCTCAACAGAATGGAGTTGCTGAACGAAAGAACAAGTCACTCATGGAGATGGTGAGGTGTATGGTCAAGAGTCAGGCTTTACCACATAATTTCTAGCTTGAGGCTGTCATGTGTGCAACATATGTACTTAACAGGTGTCCCACTAAAGCGATGCAGTCTATCACTCCATATGAGGCTTGGCATGACCGCAAGCCATCTATTGGTGTTTTTGGTTGTTTGGCATATGCATTAGTGCCCGAACAACATCGTAGAAAATTGGATGACAAAGTAGTAAAATGTATTTTTGTTGGGTAGAGTTCTAAAAGTAAAGGCTATCATCTGTATCATCCACAGACTAAATGCATTCTGGTTAGCCGTGATGTTGTTTTTGTGGAAGATACTATTCAGCCATTGCTTCATGTACTAAGGAGACATCTGTTAGCTCCGGAGACATCCAAAATGGCTGGTGCACACCTTGCGTGACAACAAATTAGATGCACCTCTATCATATCGTACTCGATCAAACTCTCATAGTGCCTCTTTTGCATTAGATTGCTATGCTATGGCTGCATCTAGTCTCTGTGATGAGACTGAGCCTGTTTTGTTTGATGAAGCACAAAATTTAGAAAATTGGATGGTTGCTATGCAATATGAATATGATGCAATCATGAAGAATGGTCTTTATGTGACTTGCCTCCTCGCAAGAAGGCCATTGGCACTAAGTGAGTATACAAGCTGAAGCATAAACCTGATGGTACAGTTGATAGGTATAAGGCTAGGCTTGTTGCAAAGGGTTATGCACAGGAAAGAGGCATTGATTTTGATGAGACCTTTGCACCTGCTTGCCGAATGACTACTGTTCGTAGCATCTATGTTGCAGCTCATCATGGTTGGAATGTACATCAGTTGGATATCAAAACAACATTTTTGAATGGAGACTTGCATGAAGAAGTATATGTATGTTTTTCAGCCCCCTGGCTTTGTGCAGAAAGGGCATGAAAACCAGGTGTGCAGGTTAAAGAAGGCATTATATGGCTTTAAGCAAGCACCACATGCTTGGTATGAAAAGATACATGCCTATCTGATTGCACATGGTTTTGAGAACAGTCCAACTGAAAGCACCTTATATGTTAAGCGTGAAAATGATGTACTTCTGATCATTGTGGTTTATGTTGATGACATGCTACGCACTAGTCCTCATCAGAGGCATATTGCTGATTTTAAGGTTGATTTGCATGCCTCATTTGAGATGTCTGATTTGGTGCATTTGCATCACTATTTGGGCATTCGGTTTATGCACGTTGATGGTGGAATGGCTTTGTGTCAAACAAAATATATTGACACATTGCTGCAGCGTTTTGGCCTTGAAGACTGTAAACCTATTGCCACTCCTATGGAAATAGGTTTACAACTGAGTCTTCATGATGTTGGAGATGCATTTGATGCTATTCTTTATCAGCAGGTTGTTGGATGCTTGATTTACTTATGCATTACTCAGCCAGATATTCAGTTTGTTGTCTCACAGATGAGCAGGTCTATGCATTGCCCAGGAGTCAAGCATTGGCAGGCGGTTAAGCGCATCTTTCGCTACTTGAGTGGTACCCGGCTACTTGGTTTGTTTTATCCCAAGGGGGGATCACTACCACCAAATTTGCATGCTTTTTTTGACTCTGATTGGGCTGGTTGCTATGACACTCCTGTGTCCACTAGTAGCTTTTGCTTCATGCTTGGTAGCTCATTTATATCTTGGTTGAGAAAGAAGCAGCCTACTGTGGCCACTTCCAGTTGTGAGGTTGAGTATAGGGCATCTTTCACAACGATTTTTGAGTGTGTGTGGCTCAGATGCCTTATGGTTGATTTGGGTGTTGGTCAGTCTTCTGCCACCACCATCTTCACTGACAGTCAGAGCGCATTGGCAGTTGCGAGGAACCCTGTGTTCCATGCTCGCACTAAGCACATTGAGGTGCATTATCATTATGTCGGGGAGAGGTTCTCTGCTGGGGAGATCAGCTTGGCATATGTGCCCATGCAGGAGAACATTACAGACCTTTTCATGAAGGCTCTGCCTAGGGAGAAGTTTGAAGCTTTCCGCAAAGCTTTGGGCTTATTTCCTTTTGTGGAGTAATTTCCACATAGCTTGGCACTTCCTTATACATGAGTGCCAGCTACTTGTTCACCGCATCACTCCCAAGGGGGATTTGTTGATATATTTAAGTAGTGATGTGTGTGAACACTCTAGGACCACCGAGGCACTTTTTTCCCTCTTTAGGAGGTTTTTTTCCCCCAGCTTGTATACACGCCTATTGCCCTAATGGGCTACTTATCTTTGTACATTCTCTAGTATTACATTCAATATTGTGTGTTGTGCTCCAAGCTTCTTCTTCTTCCTTGTGTTGTTCCCGTGCTTCCGCAGACGTCTAACTCCAACATATAGCAAGGATAAGAATTTTGTAAGCTTGTGACTTAGAGGCTAAGAAGATCATGGTGAGTCACGATGTGGAGTTTAAGGAGGATCAGTCATATCTAATAGAGGAGGAAACAAGAGTTTCCACTTCATCATCAGGCAAAGGGGCAATCCCCTATTAAACATGCCCAATAGTTATCCCTTCTACACAAGAGAAGGGAGCGCCATCTTTAGATGATTAGTTTGAAACTTAACCACCTATAGTCACCCATGCAAAAACACCATTGCCATGTTGGGTGAAACAACTCTATAATCCTAGAAACACCATCTACAATCACTAGAACATATTACAGATGGACCAAGGAAATCATAGAGAATAGGGGAGTAGAGATGGGAATATGCCCATATTGTAAATACACCCTTGAGGGTTGAGCTCATTCAAGAACAACCAAAGAAAGCAATGAATATGGAAGAGACACTTCATGATCCCGATTGGAGGCTTTGCATGTAGACAAAATACAACATTTTCATGAAGAATCAAACTTGGGAGCTAGTGGGTTAACCCCCTAAGCAAAAAGTCATTCTAGAGCCTAAAGTACAAGTCTGATGGTACTTTGGACAACCACCTTAGTTTGAGGTTCTCCATTCAGATAAGAAAATATGTAAGCTAAACAAGGCATTATATTGGCTAAAAAAGGCCTTAGAGCATGATACCAATGGATAGTTAAGTATCTCCTGGATATAGGTTTCAAAATATATGCTTTTGATGGTAATTGGTGTGTTCTAAAGAGGAGAGAGAAGACAATTGTGTTTTTACTCCATGTAGATGACCTTGTGGTTATAGGAAAAGATGGTACTCTTCTTCATGGATCAAAAGATGCCTTGAGTTCAAAATTTAGAATGACACAATTAGGCTTCATGCATAAGTGCTTAGGCCTTGAAGTATGGAAGGAACCAAGGAATATTTTCATCTCATTTTCATCTCTCAACAAAAGTATGCAAGATAGATTCTGAAGCAATTCAACATGGAGGATTCCAAGGAGATTTCTAAACCTATGGAGTTCAATACAAAATTATTTTTCCAAGATAATTCACCTCTTGAGGATATTGAAATATATAATAAGTTAATTAGTAGTCTCATCTACTTACGCAATAATAGGCCAAAAATGTCCTTTAATTGGAGTTCTAAGCAGGTTATCTAGCAAACCTTGCCAAATTCATTGGAAGGAAAGTATGTGAATACTCACATCTATGAAAGGAGCCATTGATTGTGGTATTCTCTATGAGGAATGATCAATTCTAGTTGGATATTTTGATTCAAATGGGCAAGGAGATATTGATACCAAAAAATCAATTTTTGGATATTATTTCTCTTTAAGATCAAGGTTTTTCTCTTGGATTAGAAAGAAGCAACTAACTCTAACATTATCATCTATTGAACTTGAGTATGAAGTGGCACATAGGATTCTCTTCATGGTGGCTTTGTTGCATTTTAGTGCTTCTAACTCCCTCCTGAGTTGCTCAATCGACTCCATGGAGTCTGTGTAGGTAGGTTCACTACCACCTTCAAAATGTACTCTTGCCTCCTCTATGTGTGAGGCAGCTTCCAGAAAGTCTCCCAAGATAGCACCAAGCCTTAGAGACTCCCTTCACTTTTTTTGAGAGGTCTTTGGCAAGGCCTTCTCGATCTATTTCTTCATCATGAAGTCGTCGAGGGCATGTGGAACGCGAGCAACAAGAGTTTTTTCATGCATGTAAAGTTCATAAAATGATTCACATAGTTGTAGTCTTAGGTTCTTGAGTTGTTCCAATGATTTTTCTGATAAATTTCTAGGCCAAAATGTCTGAAAAAGGGTAGTATTTAGAGCTTCCAAGTGGCAAATTGTCCATCTGCATGTCGATTCCATTGTGATCGTAAACAATCCTCTTGCACTAACCCTTGGAAATAAGAAAGCTAATGTTTAACCTTAACAACATATTCATAATATCCTCAATTAGTGATTGATTATCTTCACACATATTAAAATGGATTTTGATGCTCTCCTAGTCTTCTCTTTAGAGGTGTATGAGCTAATTCTTGAGAAAAGTCAATAGGAAGAGCTAAGGTTATAGGGATGATTGGTTGTCCATAATGGTGATGAGATGAAATTTTCATATCATAAGTCTTTATGGGGCTCTTGAGTAGTCGAAGAGATTCCCTAGCTTCTCGGGTATGGTCATGTACCTACTTGCCCAACACTAGGTACAAGCCTAGTAAGGCTCAAAAATGGAAGAAAAATAGAAAATAATAAGAATTCTTACTTCCAAAATGCACCTTGCATAAAGCACGCAAGGGTCCCACTAGCCATGCAAAATTGTAGAGAAGAGACCTAGGACCAGTCCTTAGGAACATGAGTAAATACACCTCTCAAGACACCTTCTAGTCAAGGGGGTTCCTCCTTAAGGAATTATATCTTGTAACATGCATGTCCAAAGAGACACTTCATTTAAAGGTCAAACTCCTCGAGAGGATATAAGCCGAACAAAGATTACAAGAATGTTTCACAAGAATAACACAACTCAAAGTCGCATAAATTGCATCATACAAAAAGATATAAGATATACTTCAATTGATGACATTAACACACAACCCAAAAAGCCACAAACTAGTTAGCATGTTGCCACTTGCCCACCCTTGAGGTTATCTACTCAATCACTCTTACTAGTAGGGCTCCATTTCTACTAGTAACACAAGTATCTAGCAAGAAACTAGTGAATTAGACTCCATGAGTTTGATGATTGTCAACACACCCACATATCAAATTATAGCTTTAGATAACACAATCTATGAGGAACAGATGATAAAATACACAAGGAAGAGTCCACCATACTATGCCAATTAGAACAATATACTGCAAAGAAAAAGATGTTAGATGCCCAAAACATAGTCTCAACATTTGCAAGAACTCTATCATACACTACAAAACTTGGCCAAAGTCTAGCACAAGCCTCCAAAAATGCACAAAGGCTAGCCCATAGACACTAGGTATGTTGCCCAATCACACGGATACAACAAAGTTGTAGGGATATATTCCCAAAAGAAAGAACCAGTGCTCTTCTCACATACATAAATAGAGCAAAAATGCTCTCAATAATATACACACGAAAGACATGAAAAAAAGTGGTCTCAATGAGTGCCCAACAACTACTTCTATTGATATGAGAAGGTCACATGAGTGGCTCTTCATCATCACAGATAGTCCTTGGAGGAGGGAAAAGTGATTGTGACAATTTCGCACCACAGAATGGCCTTGCACAAGGTGGCTACCTATAAGGGAAGTTGCCTAGGTTGGCCACCACCCCTATCAAGGTAACCACTTTTGGACTTACTCCATGTCAGCTAACCTCTAACATTCGCATGACCTGGAAGGTGGCTTTGTATGTTGTTCCTCATCTTCTCTTGTGTATCTTTGGATCATTTCATGCTTAACATGGACTAGATGGAGGGTCGCCCAACACACTAGGGTGACTGATGTTGGTGTAAAGTTGCCCAACCTAGTAGGGTGTCTAGGGTAGAAATCGTGTCCAATTTAAGAAGGTGAGCTGGATGACCAATTTAAGAAGGTGACTTGGGATGACCAACTCTAGTGGAGAGTGCAAGAGGAAGCAACCAACCATTTGATCCATCATGTGATAAAAGAATTGGGGAAACCAATCTCAATAATACAAGGGTGAGTGGGATGAACAACTTAGGACAAGCTCCCATAATGAAACAAGGCTAATTTGGGGAGACCACTACATTTGTGGAGTGTGAGGATGGTACCAATAATTGGAGTGACCACCATGTGAGTGCAAAAGGGCGACCACCATAGGTGTGCCATGTAGGAAAAGGCAATAGGGCAACCACACTATGTGGTGATCATGAACTAGGGCAACCACAAGATGGGTTATTAGAGTGTTCATCAATTATGTGTCTTCATTAAAGGGTGACCACTTGGAGGTACATAACTTGGGCAATATCCATGGATGTGTTAAAAGCCAAGCTGTAAACCTTAGCTAAAGCCTCAAGGTTATGGATGGCATGTGGAACTCTCATTTGGAGGCTTCATATCATGAATTTTAGCTACCAAGAAGTTTCAACCACTTTCTTAATTCATAGCTCACCAAAACATTAAGTGGTAATTGTTAGATTCCTCTTAAATTAAAAGAGCACTTTTTGAGAGCTTATATATGTATGAAAAAAAGTTGTGAGTGCAAGTCTATGACCTCCCAATCTCTTCTTAAGTTAGTTTAGAGTGTATGGAAGTTGCTACATGAAGCCTGATTCCTAATATAGTCATCCTTTTAGCCTATACTTCTTTGTACTTAGTCACTACTCACTATTGCTTTATGTAGTGAGCTAGTTTCCAAAACTACATTGTTTTATTTCTGACTGCCTCCCCCATTATCAATTTGAGGTGATTCCACTTGTGTTTGATTGGGCATATATTCTACTAAAGCTGATATACAATTGGCGATTTTTCTTTGAGTGAGGTTACAAACAATGAAGGTATATAGCTCCACATAAGCAGAGAGCACGAAGGATAGATAATATATATCTTGAGCAGGTTGGTTTTTCATGCAGAAGTATTCAAATTAGGTGTTTTAAAGTGATATATATATATATATATATATATATATATATATATATATATATATATATATATATATATATATATATATATATATATATATATATATTTGAGAGTGTCTACTCACATTCTAGAAAGTTTCTTTTTTTTGCATCTAAAGTCGAAGTTAGAGCCGAACTAATGACTCCAAGTCACTTTGGAAAACAACATGTGAGGGCCTACAACGTTTCAAAGCTATGTAGGGGTGTTGATTCATCTCCAATAGTGATATCATAGGATTTTGAAGCATTTGGGACTCTTGAAGGAGGTTAAAATAACCATTTTAATTGGATAAAGCTGTTAAGAAAGGACTTATAGTAGACCTACAAGCTACATCAACATTCAGAAGTGGATTTTCAAAATAGGAGCAAAAACCTCAATCCATATCAAGGGAAGAAGCTATAAGAAGGTAACAATTTTGAATTTCGGCTATTCCATCCTCAAGGGAAGCTCAAGAAGCATAAAAGATAAGTATGCTACCTAAATAGAGAGGTTGGAGAAAGGCGATTACCAACCTTGGAGATTTCAAATTAGAAATTTCCTCATGGGCAAGAGACTATGGGGATTACTTAGTGGAGTTTGGCCTAGGCCTAAATATGCAAAACAATTCACTCAAACACAAGCAAAGGAAGTGAATGAATCGATTGAAATAGATAAGAGATTCATAATCATACTATCCCAACATATTAGTAATAAAATGATCAATCATAGACAAGACTTGGACTCATTCAAGAAGGCATGGGAGACTTTGAAGAGATTATACTCCACTTCCACAAAGGCTCAAAAGATTCAACTTAAGAATGAGTTGAAAAACTTAAGAAATGCTTCAAATATCAACATCAATAATTATATATCCTCAAAGTAAAAGAGATTGAAAATGCCTTTGCATAAATAGGAAGCTCAATCAATGATGATGATTTGGTGGCTTATACATTGAATGGGCTGAGGGATGATGAAAAATGGAGGCCATTCACTATTTTAGTATATGTGAGAGACTCATTATTAGATTTTGGCCAACTACTCACACTCATGGCGACTGAGGAGATGAATCTCAATGGAGGTCATTCAAAGGGCAACGAAGCCTGTCTTTTATGCAGGTAAATGCAAAGGAAAGAGAGTTGAAAACAATGGACAAGGAAAAGGTAGAGGAAGGTCAAGTAATGATCGAGAAGGTTTGATTCAAATCTATGGAGCAAAGGAAAGAGGAAGATGAAGAGTAAGAGGAATTCAACCTCAAGGAAAAGACTACACAAAGTAGTGCTACAACTGTGACAAGTTGGGCCACTTTACGAGGGACTATTACTCAAAAGAAAACCAAGGAGGCTACAAGAAGAATCAAGGTAACTTTGCAAATACTTCAAATACATCAGATAATGATAATCTCTTAACCATTATGCAAAGAACTGGTAGAAAAGAAGGCATAAACACTACACATTACATTGATAGCCAACATTTGAAATGCATGACCTCCAATAGGAAAATATTCTGCAATTTGCATGAATCAGTCACTGTTAGCTCATGAAATGGTTGGTTTTATGCACTAATATGTTTCTATTTGGTAGGAGAAGATGTTTGATTGCAAGTACTTGAAGAGCTGATTAGATGTTTGATGGGAAGTGTTTGGAGGTTACATGACGAATTCTTGGTCAGAGAGGAATTTTGTCAAGGGAGGCAATACTTGGAGACATGGCTTTTTGTTTTGGTTGTTCCCACAGTCTGAAGGCCTGTGCAAGTACAGGAACCATATCAAAAGGCTGGGAGCTACATGATGAAATAAAAAAGATAGGCCTAGAAAAAGAGCCCTAATTGGAACACTTTGGTGCATATGCTGAACATGGCACTGGAGCAGCTTTTGAAGGGTTTGAAGTTCATATTGCAGAGCGTGTTTAACAAACTTGAAGTCTGAAACATTGTTTCTTGGAACACTTTGATTGGAACTATTCCCACGATCAGCAATATTGTGAGTCTTTGGTTCTTGGTTTGTTTCTTTCTATCATTGCTATGGGTATATTGGAGATGCGATGGAGTGGTGTCGGCATTGAAGAATGGTGGAGGAATGAGCAATTTTGGGTGATTGGAGGTGTTTCAGCCATTTCTTCATTCTATTCCAAAAGGCTCGTCATTTTTGTCAGAAGGAAAAAACAAAGATGGGCTGCTTTCCGTTTTTTGTGCAGAAAGGTAGGAAGATTGCATTTTTTGTGTGGCTCTATAGTTATGCCAAAAGCAGCGGGACGTTAGCTGGGGGCTGTTTTTTTTTACTATCGTCTTCTTGAGTGGCGGGGTGCAACTTTATCTCTTGCCGCAGGATATACAAAAGGAGGGGAAATTGAGCATTCTCTCTCCCTCTCTCTCTCTCTCTCGCTTGTTCTGAGGAGGTGTGGAGGGCAAACAGGAGAACAACGGGGCTCTTGGAGGAGAAGAGCGCATGAAAACGCTGAGGGGGGCATCCGTGTGGAGGTATCGAGAGAGAACCAAGAGGGAAGGGGAATTCTGTTGTGCTCGAGGGTGCGTCCACTGCTGCTTCATAGTTACCTGTGTAGAAAGGACGGAGGCACCCACTTCTTGCAGGGAAGAGAAGTGAATGAAAGGAGCAGTGTCAAATTCCTCTTCGAGGTCTCCTGCACACTGGCAAAAAAGCAGAGGAGAAAGATGTGGTACCTGTTCGTAGAAATGTGCATTGTAGGAGGGGATTTCAATAGGTATCAACCCGCTCCATAAAAATAGTGCTACTGATGCTCATAGCGGAAGGGATGCAAAAACGCCCATGGATTCAGTCTTGAAAGAACTCAGTAAGAAGATTGCTATTTAGAAGACACTAGATGTCCATCCCTAGAGGGGACGGAGAGGTGCAGAAGGATCGGCAAATGGCACAAAGGGTTGGGTGCATGCCAATGTTGAGAGAGTCACGTTATTGAAGGACCTAGAGGAAAAGAGAGTGACATAGTGCAAGGAAAAAAATGAACCCAAGGCATGTGTAAGGCCATTTCCCTGGATTTTAGGAAAAAAACATTTTGGTGCGTTTATTGGGAAGCATATGAGCTAGTGCACAGACAAAGGAAATATTCATTGTGAGATAATTGTGGTCTCCAGCGAATCCAAATGGACCAATCCCATGAGGTTTGACCAAAATAAAGGCTTGTATAATCATATTTCCCTTGGGCATTAGGACTCATCAGTCACACAAAGGGCATCTGCAAATAAGTCATGAGACTGAGCATATGACCACACACATAGGTAATGTTCCTTTGGATGAAAAGTAGAATGCAAAGTGTCTCAAAGATGTGTTGCATGTGCCTATAATCACATCTTGGTCTTGCTTATCGTTCTGAATCTATGCAAATTTGTGTGAAGCATGTGGGATGCAATAAACCAGCACATCCATGCAAATCGGTGAATAGGCTGATGCATCCATAGCCATTTTCGAGATGTAAACTAATCAGTCATCAATTATGAAATAAAAAATATTAAAATCTGCCAAATGCTCAATATCAAGTAGACTTTAAACTTTAGGTTACTTACCTCAAGAAAATCTTTCTTTTGCAGATCTGTTACCAAAGTACGTGCTTGAATATTATGCACTGCTTCTCTAATAAAGTGTACAGGAAGCCCCAATGTAGAGCCCTCACAATCGTTCATCCTTAACACCTTGTAAATAGATGTAGTGACATCTACAATAGCTTTCACCTTTCTCACAAGCTTTCCTGCAACATAGTCTTTGGATGTCTCTTGATTCTTCCATGTGTCTTTCATCTCACTCAATCCATAGAGAGGAAACCAATGTTTGTCTAAGAGAGGCTTTATCTTCTACCAATTTTCCAAGCACAATCCACTTGTATGCAAATCTTGTACTCGTCGGTTTCTTCAACTTTAGGTTGTTATGCTTCCCAAACTTGGTTAAATCTTTTATTTTTGTAGTGAAAATTGTAACTATAAAATTTGCCTTTTTAAAATGATGCCCTTAATCCATGGGAGCTTGGGAATATCTTCCATGAGCAAATCAAAGATAATGATTTGCACATCATACTCGTATGGCCAACAACTATGTATTGAAACTAACAGTATCATGCTTTTCCAGAAAAGTGAATCATTCTCATGTGAGATCAAATTTTTGATGAATTCAAGACATTGCAAACATCATTCCATTAGGAACATTCAACGTTTTAAACACTTAGTGATGCAACACTGATTGGGTTTCTATTTTCAATACTTGTACAGGGTGTATTGTATTGAGACTTCATGAGTTGATCATTTCCTTGTAGGTGGATTCGGTTCTTTTTGTTCACCTAGTGATACTTTGTTTCTCTGATTTTTTGTCATGAAGAATCCTTTGATTACAAAAGATTAAACTCCCCAAGGCCTTAGAACATCCTTGATTACATCAAGAGACAACAGGCATGAGCCTCTTGTTAACGCAGTCTTACTCCTGAATCTAAGGTGACTGGAAGAGAGAGAGCTGTAAAAATTATGACAAGTCACCATATAAATTTCTTCACATAAATTATGAAGGATGCTTTCCTTTAGTGCTGATTCTTCTCTCAATCTCTGTGAAAGGTGCTCACAGTGCAGGTTGAGTTCAAATGATTATATTCCAATTTCGGAATTGTTTTTACAATCTTCAATAAGGACATGGACAGGGACAGGGACAGGCTCCTGCTATGTACAGTATCTGAGTATTTATCTCTCTCAAACATGCATACCTACAATGGTGATAGTAATCTTTTTTTTTTCAAGTTCCTTCTCTTTGCCCTGTTGTAAGTTGCATATCATAGGGACAGGCTGTTAGCTCAATTGAGGCTTCCTGTCCTATGCACACTAGAGGTCTTTGGCTGCATATGGACTACAATGGAGGCAAATAATTAATCAGTTTATATTATAATGCATGTAATAGTGAATCATCATGACAGTCCATTGTCATGCCGGGAGCTCCTTGGATGTCATAAGGAGAGCACATTAAACCTCCATTTCGATGTTTAAATGTTGTTTAGTCTATTTCTAAGTGGAGCCTTGGGAATGGTGACCTTTGGGCTTAGCCATATTCTGAGGTTTTAGCTTTCAAACAGCAACCTCAACATACTATTATAAGTTTTGTTTTTTGAAGTTCACCTCTGATCGTTTTTGCTTTTTGAAACTTACTTGTCAGTGTATGATGTTAATACTTATGTTCTACTATTAAATATTTCATCATTTCAATGGCTTAAATGCCACTTACTTATTTGATTATATGCGAAATATATATTGGTGGAATCTTTTCCACAGACACATTCTATGTCTTGTACACGTCTTGTTTTAACAGTGAAGAATGTGTCAGTAAGAATGAATGTGCTACTTTTGCAGGCAGACAGCCTTTCTGGTTTTCATGCAAATACCCATATACCTGTGGTTATTGGTTCTCAAATGAGGTTCAAAATTACTGGTGAAGAGCTTTATAAGGTAATTTCTACTTTCCACACATTGGTATGGGCTTCTAATCTGATGTGACAAAGCTTTCAAGAATTCGTGTTATGCAGGATATTAGTAGTTTTTTAATGGATACTATTAATGCTTCTCATAGCTACCCAACTGGTGGGACATCCTCGGGTGAATTTTGGTAAATATATATTTCTGCCCTATATTTGCTCTGTATCATCATTTCGTCAGCAGATTTCGATTCTCCTTTATTCTCATGGAGCTTAGGGGCCATAATTATTAAACAACTTGCAAATGCAACTTCACAGCACAACCCCATTCACAATGCATTGTTTTTCATGGAAAAGTTTATTAAACTAGTAAAAAGAATCAACCTCAATTTCTTTTACCTTTTTCTTGAACACAATTATAAAGCCTTTAAAAAGTGCTTAAGAATGTGTGAGATAGAAAATGACATACTAAAGGAGGAAGACATAAAAGATGCTAGCGAAGTCCAAAAAGATAATCCATTTATGCATCTGAATGGTTATTTCGCAAAACCCTAGCACTATGACTCATTCCTATTTACATATGTACAAACTTGTGTGAGCACAATGACGAGCAGTTGCCTTCATCCACTATCCATCACATACCCATATATACATACTAAAGGAGGAATACATAAAGATGCGAACGAAGGCCAAAAAAATAATCTACCTATGAATTTGAATGGTTATTTTGTGAAACCCTACCACTATGACCTGCAGCTATTTCATAGTAGTTGTTTGGGTACGATTTGTACGATCCTACGATACATTAAGATATGGTACTATGTACGTACCTTCAGATCTGGGGTTTACCGTACAATATTCGTATGTTCATAAGATATGTTTCTTTTTTTGTTCAAAATTAAGAGATTTTAAATATATATGCTTACTTTTATGAAATATACATGAATTTACTATAATAAAGCATATAATTTCTATAAAATTACATAGATAAATATGTAGGTATCATTGTATTTAAGTATGGTGGATGTGTGCAGTGTGCACACTATATAGTGTATACATATCACATACTACATTAACATGCACATGCACATTGCACGATGCATACAATTTTTCATGTAACGTGATAAATTACAATTTACATTATGCGATTGCCAATACTACAGTCTACAATGTCCAAAGTTTTAGTTATAAGTTTTTAATTTCACTTTTAACTTTTAAGTTTTCAGCTTGGAAACTTGCAATAAATAATGACACATGAATAATGATCAATATTCATATCTCAGACCATAATGTGCATTGCAATGTTGCACACATTATTCTAGAATCTAAAGAGCACATTCATCATCATACTACATAGTGACATGAACATTGAAATTTGAGTCATGAAACATAAAAATCCCAGA